>QGQB01000228.1:0-10397 GCA_003385265.1 Neonectria hederae | reverse complement strand
ATAATAATAATAATAATAATAATAATAATAATTATAATAATTATAATAAATATAATATAATTCCTAAGTAAAATATATATAATTACTTATACTAATTTATCTTATATATAAATATTAATTATATCTATAAATTTCTCTTAATATATTTATTTAATTTAATTAATTTAATTTATTTATATACTATAGACTTAAGAGATAAATAGTACTTTTATTCTATTTGGATATAGGAAAACCTAAGAATATATAAAAATCTATATCCTTTCTATAGTAAGCCTAGATAAAGCTCTTTATATTATTATAGTATATAAGTTAATAGTTCTTTATACTAAGACTAAAATTCTTAATATATTCTTATTATATACTTATATTAACCTAAGGTAAATAAAGAAAAAAACTAAGGTAAAGAGTATTATTACTTTTAGGGATAAGTTCTTTATTTCTATTCTTATAGAAATAATATAAAATATTCTCTATTCTATATATAGTATATAAATAAATAGAAATAATATAATAAGTCTTTACTAAGATTAGATAAATATAGTAATAAGAAGCTATATAACTTATATATATATATATAAAACTTATAAATCTTTACTATTTATTATTATTATTATTATTTAAGCTTTAATAAAGGTTTTTCTATATAAGAAAGAAAATAGTAAAATAAGTATAAATTAAATCTATAGTATAAATATAAATTAATTAAAGTATAAAAAGAAAAAAAACTTAAAAAGCTTAAAGATATAGCTTATTAAGTAAAGAATGAAATACTTAAGTATATATATATTATACTTATAGTAATAATTATAAACTTAATAATTAATTAGTTTAAAATATTAATTAGTAGAATTAATTATATTACTAAGGTACTTAAGTATTTTAAGTATATTATAATTTTAATTCTTATTTTATTAAATTATATTCTTAAGTTTATTAAGTTATTAATCCTTAGGAAGTTTAGTAAAAAAGGTAAAGATAAGAATAAGAATAAGGAAATAAGTAGTAAAACTATAGAATAGAATTAAATAGTAAATAATAAAAGTATCAATTTAGAATAAATCTATAGATTAATATTATAAATTTAAAGGATTTAATATAAAAATTAAAGAATTTAATTAGATTAATAATTATTATAATTAGACTAATTCTTTACTCTTTATAGCTTTTTTTAAGTATATTTTACTTCCTTATAAAAGAAGTAAAAAGTATTTAAAATAAGAATATATTATTTCTAATTAAAGGTTATTAATTCTAACTTATTACTTTATAAGTTTATACTTTATTTCTATATTATAATTATAATTACTATAGATCTAGAGAATAAACTTATACTATAAAATAAAATATTAGTCTAGGAATTAATAGATAAATAATTATACTATTTTATACTTTAATAATTAGTATTTTAATTTATATTAATTCTATATATAGTAAGTTTATAAAGTAATTATATTATTCTATAAATCTTAAGTAAAAAATAATAATATATTTAAGTATTTCTTTATTAGTTTTATATAGATATTATAATAAGAATATATTAAGTATATTCCTTAAGAAAAGGAAGCTTCTTAAACTAATTTTTCCTATTCTTAGCTATATAAGTATAAAGCTTTAGTATTTATTAAGGCTTTAATATAGATATAATATTTTCTTCTTATTAATAAGGGAGTAAACTTCTATAAGTTTAAAGTAATTAATCTTTTAGTATTCTCTTACTTTATTCTAGAATTAAGTTTATTATATAGTCTATTTAGATAGAGTATAGTCTTTAATAGTTCTTAGGATTAGTTTTTATTCTTTATAGGGAAGTTAGCTTTTAAGCTAGTTCTTAATTTCCTATTATAGTTATTATTATAGTCCTTATTATTAGTTATAATAGATTTACCTTATAGTTATAGTAATAATAGTCTTTATAAGGAATATAATTTCTTATTTCTTTATATAGCTATAAAATTAAATAGTAAGTTTATTAAGGTAAATAATAAAGGGGAAAATAGTTAATTCTATCTTTAGAAAATAAACTAATATAGCTTTATAAACTCTTATTACTATATATAAATTCTAAGTTTACTTTACTATAAGTATATATATAATCCCTTAGGGTTTTCTCCCTAAAGTAATTAGAATATAGTATACTTTAGTACTATAGATTATTATAGATTTTATAACTTATATATAGATTAATTTTATTACTTTAAAGTTAATTCTTTATATATTTATAATAATTATAATAAGAGCTTATTATTTATATTTTAATTTCTCTTTAAGATATTTAATAGAAGGTCCTTAGAGGAGCTTATAGTAAAGAAAGAATCTAAAGAATCTATATAATTTAGTTAATATTATTATTAAGTCTTTAAGCTAAATCTATATTTAGTTTACTATATATTTCTAAGTAAAATAGAGGAATTTTACTTTATTTAGTTCTTAGGTTATTTTATTAATTTAAGCTTAGTTATTATAGACTTTTTAAGTAGTTTTAAGCTAGATTTATATTTTCTTTATATTATATCTAAATATAAATAAGTTAATATTATCTATAAATCTAATAATTATTATCCTAAGGGTATTATTTAAAGCTTTATACAGGCTAATTATAAAGAGAATAAATAATATTAATAATAAGGAAAATCCTTAAGGAATATTTATTTAGACTTTAATAGAGTTAAATATTTATCTATTAAATTAAAAGTATATTAATTATATTATAAAGTAGTTAATAAGCTAAACTAAGAGTTATCTTAAGAATTCTATTTATTATAAGATTATAATAAGCTCTCTATAGTTTATTCTATTAAAGGCCCTAGTAAAATTAAGTTAAAGAAGAGAAGTAAAGCTATATTAACTCTATATTATATATATTACTTTAATAACTATTATTAGGGTAAATTCAAAAGGTTTCCTTAGTTTATTACTTATTTACCCTAGAGATAATAATCTCTTTATTTTTACTATAATTATAATATATTATTTAATAACTATTTTAATAATTTTATTAATTATATTAAGTAGAAATATTAATTATTACCTTAATATAATCTATTATTATACTAAGGTTTTATTAGCTTTAAGGATAATTATAATAATTATAAAATAAAAGTAAATTAAGAAGTAATTAATTATAATATTTATATTTACTATTTCTATAAATATAAAGATAAATAGCTTACTATATACTTTAAGGAAAACTAATTAAGATTTTATTTTCTCCTAAGGCTTTTTATAATTTAATTTTTCTTAGGGCTTTTTTAATCTTATGAAAGTTAATACTAAAGTATATTAAATTTAACTTAAGTTTAAATATCTTAAGGGAAAATAAAAGAGAAAAATTTAAATTATTAGCTTAAAGTTTAAAGAAGAATTTTCTTATAAAGACTTTAGTTTTTTCTATATAGAGTTTTATTAGTTTTAAATAATCTAAGTAAATAAAGAGTAAAAACTATAATAAGATTATAGTAATATTACTTTTTAATTTAATTTATCTTTTTATACTTTAGAATTATATTATATTATATTTTAGGAATTCTATTAAGAGTTTTCTTTATTAAGAATACTAAGTATTCTTTATATAATAATCCTATAGTAAATATACTTTAGTATAAATATATTAATCTAATAATTAGTTAATATAATAAGCTTTATATTTTATTTATTTAAGCTTATTAATTATTATAGCTATATTATTATTCTATTATAAGTTCTAATAGAGCTTATGTTTTTTCTACTTTAGAATTATAAATTTAATAATTATAATAAATTACTTTATAAACTAATTAACCTTTTTATCTAAGGCTTTTAGGGTAATTATTAGGCTATTATATTTATATTAAAAGTAAATTATTACTTTATTAGTAGCTTTCTATAGGTAAATCTTTTTCTAGTTAAATCTAAAGTTTAATTCTAAGGTTAATTCTTTTAGAATATTTATAATATAAATATATTATAAGATATAATTAAACTTTTCTAAGTTATAGTTTATTCCTTTATAAGTAGTATTAATAGTTTTTATAACTTAAGTAAAATTAAGAATATTATTTCTATAGTTTTAAGCTAATTTTATAATTATTCTATAGAGTATAAAAAAGCTAATATAAAGTTATCTTATTTCCTTAATAAGATTATTATTACCTTAGTTTAAATAGCTATAGTAATCTTAGAGTAAATAATAAAAGTTAAAATTATTAATAAGAAATATATAATTATTTAATATAATATTAACTAAAGTTTATAATATAAATAAATTATCTTTATTACTAAAAGGATTATAAAGAATAATAATTTAATATTAAGTTTTTATAAAGATAATATTAATTTAATTTTCTTTTATTTATAATATTTATAGTTTAAATTTATATTATTTATTAATATCAATTACTATATATTTATTATAATAAACTATATAGTAATTATATTTTCTTAGATAAATTAAAGCTTTAGTTTTTAGATTCTTATTTAGCTTAAGGAATATAATTATATTATATTTACTATAAGCCTATAGAATTACTTAAGTAAAGGTAGATTAATAGTTAGTATTCTAAAGGAGTATTAATATTAATTAATAATCTAAGGAGGGAATAATAATAATAAAGATATTAATATAATTATTAATAAGAAGAATAATATATAGAGAATATAAGTCTAGGTTAAAGCTTAGTTAATAACTATTATATATTATCTCTTTATTAACCTAAGAGACTTTTTAAACTTCTTTAGAAATAAGGATTATAAAAGTTAAGCTATTAGGGGGGAAAGTAAAAGCCTTTAAGCTATAGTTAATTTAATTATAATATATTCTTAAAAGTAAAAGAATTTATCTAAGTATTCTTCTTTAGCTTAAGCTTAATATAAAGTTATAATAGAGTATTATTTATTTATATACTATAGACTTAGGAAGTAAATAGTATTTCTATTCTATTTAAATATAGGAAAAACCATATAAAAACCTATATCCTTTCTATAGTAAGCCTAAGTAAAGCCCCTTATACTATTATAATATATAAATTAATAGTCCTTTATACTAGGACTAAAATTATCCTACTTCCTAGGGGTAAGGAAGGAAAAAGAAGAAGGAAAAGAAAAGGAGAAATAAATAGGGAAAAAGGGAAAAAGGGAAAGAAAAAAAGGGGGGGAAAAGAGGGAAATATAGTAAGATTTAATCCTATAGTAAATATATATTAGTTATATATAATCTATATATTAATATAGTTTCTATAGGGTTATTATACTATTATAGCTAGAGGCTTAGACTTTAAGTAAGTAGGTATAGCTATTAGTAAGTCTATTAATTAGTAGCTTTACTATTAATAGTTAGAGGCTAGTATAATACTTTATAGCTATTAGTAGCTATTAGCTATTACCTAGATTTCTATTATTTAGTCTCTTTATTAAGCTTATAATACCTTCTTTCCTTTCTTCCCTCTTTAATGCCTCTATAAGTTATCCTTTCCTAGGCCTCTATCTATACTTATGCTAATACTAAGTCTTAAGTGTATTATTAACTTCTAGTCTTTTATCTAGGATTAACTTTAATATATTTATTCTCCCTACTTTATTACTATTATAGCTTTATTGCTATAGTAGCTAACCTCTTTATATAACTAAGGATAATGACTATAATAATAATAATAATAATAATAATAATAACTATAATAAATATAGTATGGATCCTAGGTAGGATATATACAATTGCTTATGCTAATTCATCTTATATATAAATGTTAGTTATGCCTATAAGTCCCCCCTGATGTATTCCTATTGTATGCTTATATTAACCTAAGGTAGGCAAAGAGAAAGGCTAGGGTGGAGAGTATTATTACTTCTAGGGATAAGTCCCCTGCCCCTGGTTAAAATAGGGTAATTTTAGCTTTAGGCTAAATATTTACTTATATAAAGAATATAATTTAATAGGATCTCTTTATATTTTATTAAATATCTTTCTCTATTAGTATATATTATATTTCTATATTATCTCTAGGTTAAAGTTAATTTATAATTTTAAGCTAAGTATTTAAATTTAAAGTAATTATAGTATTAAGTAAATTAAAGTCCTTTATTAAAGGATTTATAGTTATATAGTTATATATTAAGTAATAAGCTATTATTATATAGATAATTAATCTCTTTAATAAAGTTAATATATAGGATTAGATTTATTTTTATACTAAGGCTAAATTTATTAGTTTTCTATTTTTTTACTTAGTAAATATTTAGTTAATTAAATTAGATTATTTCTTTAATAAGCTTATTAGTATTATTAGGGATAAATATAAATTAAACTTCCTTTACTATTATAATAAATATTAAGAAGAAAAGAACTATATTATTACTAAATACTTTAATAATTTAGTCTTTAGTATAAATAGTATATATTTTATCTATAGTAAGAAATATAAAGATTATATTATTACTAAGGAACTTTCTTATTATAATAATACTAATATTATTATAAGTCTAATTAATTACTGTAATAATATCTTTTAATATATAATTACTAATATTAAAGAGTATATTTCTTATTTAGATTATAATTTTATATTTAATATAGTTTTAAATTATTTATTAAGTACTTTTATAGCTTAGGAATATAAGGTTTTATACTATAATTAATATATATAAAAATCTATTCTTTTTAAGGATTAGAATTATAATAAGGGTTATATTTATAATAGTAATAAGAGTAATAATAATCTTTATTATACTTTACTCTTTAAGGGATAATTTATAATTAAGTAAAGTATTCTTTTTATATAAAGTATATATTTATATCTTATATATAGAAATATAAGTTTAAATAATATATTAAACTTAGTTAAGGAATATAAAAAGAATAATTTTAAGAATAGTATTATATACTTTCTTTTCTAAGTTATTTATTAATATTCTAATTAATTTTATAGTAAGTTTATAACCTTTATTCTATATATATTAATTAATTTTTATTAAAGGGTTATATTTTATCTTTACCTTCTTTATTAAATTCCCTAAGGACTAATAACTTAGTAAGCTTAGGAATAGAACTTAGTAAAATAAGAACTAAGACTATAATATACTTAAGATACTTAAGTACCCTAGCAATATAATTAATCCTATTAACTAATATATTAAGCTAATTAGTTATTAAGCTTATAATTATTACTATAAGTATAATATATATATACTTAAGTACTTAACTCTTTACTTAATAAGCTATATCCTTAAGCTTCTTAAGCTCCTCCTCTTCTTATACTTTAATTAATTTATACTTATACTATAGATCTAATTTATACTTACCTTATTATCTCTTCTCTTATATAGAAAAGCCTCTACTAAAGCTTAAGTAATAATAATAATAATAAATAGTAAAAGCTTATAGGTCTTATATATATATATATAAGCTATATAGCCTCTAGCTACTATACTTACCTAGTTTTAGCAGAGACTTATTATACTATCTCTACTTATCTATCTAATATATATAGAATAGGAGATATCTTATACTACTCCTATAGGAATAGGGGCAAGGGACTTATCCCTAGAAGTAGAAATACTCTCTGCCTTAGCCTTTCTCTTTACCTACCTTAGGTTAATATAGATATATAATAAGAATACATTAGGAGGGACTTATAAGCATAATTAGTATTTATACATAAGATAAATTAGCATAAGTAACTATATATATCCTACCTAGGATCCGTACTACATTTGTTATAGTCATTATTGTTATTATTATTATTATTATTATTATAGTCATTATCCTCAGCTGCGCAAAGAGGTTAGCCACTGCAGTAACAAAGCTATAATAGCAATGAAACAGGGAGAATAAACATATCAAAGTCAATCCTAGATGAAAGACCAGAAGTTAGCAATGTAGACCTAGCGCTAGCGTGGGCATGGACAGGGGCCTAGGAAAGGGTAACTTACAGAGGTGTTAAAGAGGGAAGAAAGGAAGAAAGGCATTATAGGCCTAACGAAGAGACTAAATAATAGAAATCCGGGTAATGGCCGATAGCTGCTAGCAGCTGTAGAGCGCTGCGCTAGCTTCCAACCACTGATAGTAAAGCTGCTAGCTAATAGACCCACTAGTGGCTATACCTACCCACTTAAAACCTAGGCCTCTAGCTATAATAGTATAATAACCCTATAGAAATCATACTAGTACATAAGCTATATATAACTAATGTATATCTACTATAGGATTAGACCTTGCTATATCTCCCTCTTTCCCCCCCCTTTTTTCTTTCCCTTTTTTCCCTTTTTTTTCCCTATTTATCTCTCCTTTTTTTCTCTCTTTTCTTTTTCTTTCCTTACCCCTAGGAAGTAGGATAATTTTAGTCTTAGTATAAAGGACTATTAATTTATATACTATAATAGTATAAGGGGCCTTACCTAGGCTTACTATAGAAAGGATATAAGTTTTTATATAGTTTTTCCTATATCTAAATAGAATAGAAATACTCTTTATTTTATAGGTTTATAATATATAAATAAATTAAAGAAAGAATTATATTAATTTTATTTTAATTTATATATTTCTAAGTTAATAATGATTAATAATATATTAATATTATTATTATAGTTTTAATATATTATTATACTTAAGATAATATATATATAAAGATTTTAATTTTAATATTAAAATATATTTTAAAAGTTAATTTAAATTTATAATAAATAGAAATTAAATATATAAAAGATTATAATTAAAAAATTTAATTAAATTAATAATTATTATAATTAAATTATTTTTTTATTTATTATAATTCTTTTTAAATATATTTTATTTTATTATAAAAAGAATAAAAAATATTTAAAATAAAAATCTATTATTTTTAATTAAAAATTAAAAATTTTAATTTATTATTTTATAAATTTATATTTTATTTTTATATTATAATTATAATTATTATAAATTTAAAAAATAAATTTATAATATAAAATAAAATATTAATTTAAGAATTAATAAATAAATAATTATAATATTTTATATTTTAAGAATTAATATTTTAATTTATATTAACTTTATAATAAGTTTATAATATAATTATATTATTTTATAAATCTTAAGTAAAAAATAATAATATAATTAAATAATTCTTTATTAATTTTATATAAATATTATTATAAAAATATATTAAATATATTTTTTAAAAGAAAAACTTTTTAAATTAACTTCTTTTAATTTATTTTATATAAATATAAAACTTTAATATTTATTAAGATTTTAATATAAATATAATATTTTCTTTTTATTAATAAAAAAATAAACTTTTATAAATTTAAAATAATTTATTTTTTAGTATTTTTTAATTTTATTTTTAAATTAAATTTATTATATAGTTTCTTTAAAGAAAATATAATTCTTAATAATCTTTAAAATTAATTTTTATTTTTTATAAAAAAATTAATTTTTATAATAATTTTTATTTTTTTATTATTTATTTTTTATTTATTTATATACTATAGACCTAAGAAGTAAATAGTACTTCTATTCTATTTAGATATAGGAAAAACTATATAAAAACTTATATTCTTTCTATAGTAAGTCTAAGTAAGGCCCCTTATACTATTATAGTATATAAATTAATAGTCCTTTATACTAAGACTAAAATTATTCTACTTCTTAGGGGGGTAAGGAAGGAAAAAGGAAAGGGAAAAGAAAAGGAGAAATAAATAGGGAAAAAAAGAGAAAAAAGAGATAGAAAAAAAGGGAGAGGAAAGAAAGAGATATAGTAAGGTTTAATCCTATAATAAATGTATATTAGTTATATATAGCTTATATATTAATATAGTTTCTATAGGGTTATTATACTATTATAGCTAGAGGCTTAGGTTTTAAGTAAGTAAGTATAGCTATTAGTAAGTCTATTAGTTAGTAGCTTTACTATTAGTAGTTAGAGGTTAGTATAATACTCTATAGCTATTAGTAGCTATTAGCTATTACTTGGATTTCTCTTATTTAGTTTCTTTATTAGGCTTATAATACTTTTCTTCCTTTCTTCCTTCTTTAATATTTCTATAAATTACTCTTTCCTAGGCTTCTATATATACCTATATTAATACTAGGTTTATATTACTAATTTTTAGTCTTTTATCTAAGATTAACTTTAATATATTTATTTTTTCTATTTTATTATTATTATAGCTTTATTACTATAATAATTAATTTCTTTATATAGCTAAAGATAATAATTATAATAATAATAATAATAATAATAATAATAATAATAATAATAATAATAATAATAATAATAATAATAATAATAATAATAATAATAATAATAATAATAATAATAATAATAATAATAATAATAATAATAATAATAATAATAATAATAATAATAATAATAATAATAAAAATAATAATAATAATAATAATAATAATAATAATAATAATAATAAAAATAATAATAATAATAATA
>QGQB01000225.1:110544-274248 GCA_003385265.1 Neonectria hederae | reverse complement strand
ATATATTAATAAAAAGATAGCTAAGAAAATCTTTAAGATTATTCTTAAGGATTAGATAAAGAATAATAATCTAATAATAACTAGAGTTACTAAAATATAATAACTAAGTCTAGATATTAGTTATAAGGATATAATAGTTTAGATTAATATAATATATAAAAGAAAGGCTAATAAAGTCTTACTAAGGGATAATATCCCTTCTAATAGATTTATACTTAAAGGAGACTTATTCTAAAAGGAAAAAAGGTAAGAAAAGATTAAAGGAAACTTAGAATAAGATTTGCTTTATTCTAACTATATTATACTTAAGTTCTTAAAGATTAAGAAAGGTTCTAAGCTCTTTAGAGAGAAGCTAAGAAATATTATTAACTAGATAAGAAATACCCTTTAAGATAAAGAAAGGGATATCCTATAATAAATCCTCTTTAATAGGGAAGAAACTTTAGCTTAGACTTTTAAGGAAAAAGGAGAAATTAACCCTAGGGTAATACTTCCTTAAGTTATTAAAATCACTCTATATAATACTTAGTATTATAGTAATATAGTAATTCCTTAAGAGAATAGAAAGAAAGTTATTAACTTCTTAAAAATATAGCTAAAGAATAGGATTATTAAGGAAAGTTATAGTTTCTATAGGAATTATTAAATACTTATTATAAAGAAGGATAGAGAATTATACTTTATTAATTTAGTAAAATAATATAATACTTATACTATTTAAGATAGTATAATTCCTCCTAGAATAAATAACTTCTTAGCTAAGTTTAGGATATATAGAATCCTCTCTATATTAGACTTCTTCTTAGAATATAACTAAGTAAAGCTAGATAAAAGAAATAAAGATCTAATAACCTTTAATACTTTAATAAGCCTAATAAGACTATATATACTACTATAGAAAGCTATAAACTTAGTAGCCTAATTCACTAGGATTATAATAAGGATCCTTCTTAATCTTCTCCTAGATAAAGTAAGAACTTTCCTAGATAATATTAATATTAAAGGCCTAAAGACTAACTATAATAGGGAGAAAAGTCTTCCTAGAGTTAGGAAGTTTATCCTAGAGTACCTTATTAATCTTAATATAGTTCTAGTTAATATAGAGCTAGCTAGCTATTTAATTATTAGTAAGAAGTTAGCTTAATATTAGAAGACTATCCCTCTTATAGAATATATCTATAGTATAAGTAGAAAGAAGCCTATAGAAGATAAAGTTATT
Organism: Neonectria hederae; assembly: GCA_003385265.1. Taxonomy (NCBI): domain Eukaryota; kingdom Fungi; phylum Ascomycota; class Sordariomycetes; order Hypocreales; family Nectriaceae; genus Neonectria; species Neonectria hederae. Next base: position 273,029 of record QGQB01000225.1, on the reverse strand, counting down.
AAGATTATTAAATAGAAAAAATACTATTCCCTAACTAAAGTAAAAGGCTTCCTTAGTATTACTAATTACTATAGAATCTAGATTAAGAATTATACTTAGATTATATAGCTTCTTACTCTATTACTAAAGAAAGATACTACTTAGGACTAAGGAAAAGATTAGATAGCTATAATAAAGCTATTAAAGGAAAAGATTATATTTATTCTTATTCTTATAATCTTTAATCTTTCGGAAGGAATAGGAAAAGTAATCCTAATGATTAATATTAATATACTTAGATAAGGAGCTATCTTAATATAGATTATTTAAGGAAAGTATTATCTTATAAGATTTAAATCTAAAACCTAGACTAATACTAAAAAGAAATATAATATAATTAAGCTAGAGTATAAAGGAGCCCTTTATACTATCTAAAGGATATATATATATATCTATAGTTATCTATTTACTCTAGAGATAGATTCTAAGGTATTAGTAAACTAATTAAACAATTAAGTAAATAATATACTAAGAGCTATAGTTATTAGATAAATAAGCTATATACTGCTTTTTAACTTTACTATTAAATATATCCTAGGAAAGAAAAATATAATTATAAATAATCTATTAAGGAAGGGATAAAGACCTTTAGACTTTATAGATTAGAAAGTTAAATAAGATATTAAGGATATAATTAATATCTATCTTAATACTATTCTCTTTAGGCTAAGAAATAACCCCCTTATAGACAATTATAAAGGAAACTAACTTATCCTAGCTAAGTACCTTATAATACTAGAAAGACCTAAAGAAATATTAGTAAGAAACTTTAAGAGACTAAGAGTAAAAGTAATATAATTCTTTATTAGGGGAAGTTAAATCTAGAAATAAAGATAGAAGGAAAAAAATAACTCTATACTTATTATTAATAATAAGGACTTTTAAAAGTATTTTATAATATTATATTATTATTATAGGGATTATAAAGGGTAAGAAGTAATAATAAAAATTATCTCTTAATACTATTTTTAGTAAGGAATAAGATAGTCTATAGAGATAATTATTTAGGAGTATTTAATATATTAAGTATATTTAGTATAAAAGCTAGCTAAAGAAGTAAAGCTAATAACTCTATAGTACTTAATAATAAAGATCTATATTAATAGGTAGTACTTACCCCTTAATAAAAGCATAAAGTTCTTACTAGAAGCTAGATATAACTTAACTAAGTAGATTAAAGCTATAGCTATTAGTAACCTTACTATTACTAATATTAGAAAATTCATTAAAAGGATTATTTACTATTATAGGATATTAATTAAAATTATTACTAATAATAGAAAGGAACTTATAAAAGGAATCCTAGATAAGCTAGATAAGCTAAGTATTATAATATCTAAAATCTCATTTTATAACTCTAAGTTAAATAGATTAATTAAAGTTAAGTATATATCTATAATTAATTACTTTAAGAAGCTTAGGAAGCTAGGGAAGTAAGTAAATTTAGTTAAGCTAGCTCTTCTAGTAGATAGATTAGCAATCTAAGGATTATATAGCTATTTTCTATTCTAGCTCCTTTATAGATAGGAACCTATTCTTCCTCTTAAAGTTAAGGTCCCTACCTAAAGACTTATTAATTAGGATAATATTAAGGATAGGGAAGATAAAATCCTAGCTAGAATATAAATCCTAGAAAGATATAAGGAAGACATTAAAGTAGCCTAAGTAAAAGTTAAGGAATATTAATAGACCTTAGCTAGAAGAACTAATAAGTTAAATACCTTTAAGATAAGAAAAATACCCTTATTACTAAGAGACTTAGTCCTTTAGTATAATATATAAAACTATAATAATCTATCTTCTACTATAAAGCTTAAGCTAAGATAGATAAGACTATATAGGATTCATAAAGCCCTTACTAAAACTAGGATTTATAAGCTTAAGACACTTATAGGAATTAAGCTTCTAGGGACTTATTATAGAGACTAGCTAAAGGTTTTCTAGAAGGATTCTTAGAGTTAATAGATAAGCTTTAATAATAAAAAGATAATAAGACTACTATCTAATAATAAAGATAAAGAGTCTAATAAAGAAGTATTATATAATACACTTTATAAGCTAAATAAGTTAGATTCCTTATTAGATAACCCTAAACTAGAACCTATTATTTAACTATAGAGAAAGCCTAAAAGAGACTTCTAAGTCTATATCTTAGAGATAATTAAGGAAGCTAAGGATTAGTATATAGCTATTTAAGTATCTAATAAGATACTTAGGATATAGTATTAGCTAAGGATAGTAATATTACTATATAGAGAGGGATAGAGAAGAAGAAGATATTAAGGTTACTAGAGAAGACTAAATAAACTATATCTATAAAGGGAAAAGACCTTAAAATAATTACCTAGACTAAACTTTATACTTACTAAAAGACAAATAAATCTTATAAGTAAAGGAAGAATAAGTAAAAGGGAGTCTATCTGGAAAAAAAGAAAGTAATAATAGCTAAGTAGTAATATAGGATATTAAGTATTTACTACTTATTGCTTATTCTAAAGAGGAAGTTTTCTAATAAGAATTACTAATCTAGCTTACTAAAAAGCCTAATATTTACTATAAAGAGTCTAAATAAAAACCTAAGTAGCCTATCTATAGATTTTAGTATTAAATAAGCTATTAAACTTAAAAGAATACTCTAAGATAATTTAAGGGTAAGAATAAAGATTAAAGATATTAAAAGTAAAGGAAGTTAATATATTTAGAATAATAGCTTTATTACCTAAGGGGAATTTCTAAAGACCTTTCTAATAACCTAAAGTAAGGTATCTAGGGAGAAACTTCTAGTTATAATTAGAATAGTTATACTAAATATAATTAGTATACTAACTACTTATAAAGTTTTAAACTAAGATATAAATATAGAAGAGAGTTAAGATATATTCTTAAAAATAGGTTAATATTAATAAATAGCTATAGATATAGTAATAGTATATAATTAGGTTAATAACTCTAATAAAGGCAATAATAAGAGCCTTAAGATAATAAGACTAAGAAGGAAGAATAGTGAAAAAATAACTGTTAAAATAAGCCTATTTAGCTAGGATAAAAATAAACTAAAGAGTATAAGTTACTAGAAGCTTAATTCTAAAAGTAATTATTAAATTATAGAAAGGAAATTATTAAAGGAATTAAATAAGGAAAGATAAGTAATTACTAAAGGAAGGGAACTAAATATTTAACTCTATATATATTAAGTAGCTAAGATAATTAAAAGCCTAAAAACTATAGAACTAAACCTAGAATAATTTCAGGACCTAGAGAAGTATTATATTAGATTACCTACCTAAATAGAAAAAAAAAAAAAAGGAACTTACTAAGGTAGGAATTAAATTAAGGTATAATATAGAGAAGAGTTTAAGGAAAATAGTATTATAGTCTTTCTAATAAGTATTAATCTAATAATTAAATAAACTAGAATTAACCTAATACTTAGTAAGATAATAAATATCTAGAAGCTTTAATTAAGGGAAACCTAAGAGAATAAGAAGCTTATCTTAATAAGTAGTTATTATAGTTAACTAAGTTACTAAAAAGAAGAGGGAAATAAGAAATTAAAGAAAGTTATAAGGAAATAATAAATCTAAGGAAGAGAAAGAGAGAAATATAACTAAAGAAGTAATAGATAATAAGATTTAAGCTTTAGGGCTAATTTAATAAGGCTATTTATAAAAAAAGAAATATTCTAAGAAGTAAATATTTATATTTACTATATTAAATAAAGTAAATCTAGTAAAGTATTCTAATAAATAATAATTACTATTACTATAATTTACTATTATAAATAAAGTAATAATCTATAGTAAAGAAAATATTAAATATATAGCCTCTTAAAAATACTAATATATAAACTCTCCTTTTTACACTCTAGCCCTAAAGTAAAGCCTATACTATAACTCTAATCTCTATACTTTAATTCTCTTCCTTTTAAGCTTAGATTTTAATAATTATTTTATTCCTTATTTTCCTATAATCTATCTATCTTTTAAAATCTCTATATACCTTAAAACACTATTATAATAGCTACTTTTAATAATACTAAGGAGATTAAGTAATTCTTCTATTCTAATAAAGAATTAATACTCTATAAAGGACTTATCTATAATAAAGGGAGTAAAAAGAACTTCCTATATTATAATAAAATACTATTTAATATACCCCTTAATTAACTTCTAAATAAATAACTTTCCTTCTATCTATCTTAACTTAATTAGTTACATTAAGAAGATATTAGCTTATATTACTTTACCCTTAGAGATAGAGAAGAGATCTAAGCTTAGGTTAAATCTATTTAATATTACTTAGATTATAGTAAGAAGGACTTTAGTCCTTAGAAGGAATACTATACTAATCTATAGGAATTCCTAAGTAATCTTTAGAATAATAAAATATTAACTAACTTTAGCTTTATTATATTCCTTTACCTAATAATTTATAACCTAAGAGACTTAGTTATTATTACCCTTAATAGCCTTAATCTTAATATTTCTAAAGTCTAAAGTAATTAATAGGGATAATCTAAGTATTTAACTAAGCTTATCTAAGAAAAGGCTAATATTATAAAGAATTAATCTATCTTAGGATTCTAATTACTATAAGAAACTTAGTTTAATTATTAATTCCTTATTAGGATTATCTATTTTAGTAATTAGACCTATTAAATTATCTATATCTAGGATATAAGAAATACTTACCTTTATATTTTTAATACTCTAAAGGAAGGGAAGGAAGAGTAATTTATAGCTATTACTACTACTTAGAGAGAAATTATAGCTAAAAATAATATACTCTATAACTTCCTTATCTTTAGGATACTTACTTCTTATTAAGATAGTTAATAGGAATATAATTATCTTAGAATATTCCTTATTACCTTAATTATCTAAGGATTAATTAGTTTATTAAAGGAATAAATAATTAATAGAAATATTACTATAAAGAGTTTTACTATTTAGAGAGCCTTAGAAGAATTACCTAAGGGAATTAAATTTACTCTTTACTTTTAAGACTAGAAGATTAAATAGCCTAGAAAGGTAAAGAAAGGAAATAAAGAAAGAATTTAAATACTTAAGCTTAATTAAGTTAAAAGCTTCTTTAGCTATATAATTATAGAAGAACTAAGGATTAAGGACTTTAAGTATAGGAAAGAAAATACTAAATATATAATTAAGTAATCCTTTAATACTCTATATTAATTCTTACTAATAGATAAGTAATTTTAAATATTAGATATTTATATAAACTATAGTAAATTTCTAATAATCCTTTAATTAAGAGTAAGATTTAGTAAGATTCTAGATTAATATTACTTAATTTTATACTTAGCTTTACCTTTTAGATAGAAGATTTAAAGCTTATTTATATACTAATTAGATATTAATAAAATTAAGTTTATAATATCTATTAATCTTATTAAAGCTTACTTAAGGAAGAAATATAATATTATTAAAGGACTCCTAATAGATTATAACTATAATATACTAAGAAGTATTATTTTACTTAACTTTAGTAACTTACTATAATAATTACTAATCTAAATCCCCTTTTCCTCTTTATAATCTCTAGCTTTAGCTTACTATACTAGGAAAGTCCTAATTATAATCTCCTTATTAAGTAATTCCCTTAATAATTCCTTATAATAATTACTAATCTAAATTCCCTCTTCCTCTTTATAGTCTTTAACCTTAGCCTATAGAATTAGAAAAGTTCTAATTATAATCTCCTTATTAAGTAATTCCCCTAGTTAAATTCCTTTAAAAGTACCCTTAATTATAAAACCTTTAGAAAAGAATAATACTTTAAGTAAGAAAGAATAACCCTTAGTAAGATTAATATTAAAGCTAAAGGAAGTAATTAAATAGATTAAATCTTTATTACTATTCTTACTAAAGATACCTACTTAAACTTAAATACCCCTATAAGCCCTAGGAAGTAATACCTTAATAAGGAAAGTATTTAAGAACCTAAGAAGAAGTAATATCTTAATATAGAATATATTACTAGTCCTTATACTTATAAAGACCTAAATATCTTAAACCCTAATAGTCTTAGTAAGCTAAATTATTAGTAATACTTTCCCTATTTATATAGATAATTAAAAGGTTAAGGAAGAATAGAAAATATATTATAACTCTAAAATAAATAATAGAATAAAGAAAATAACTATTAAGACTAATTTAATAAGTTTACCCCTAATTATTAAGTAATTAATATTTTATTTACCTAAGTTAAAGACTTTTATAACTTTTATTTTAGAAGGTTTAGTCTCCTTTAGCTAGTAGAAAGAACTTATTAACTTTACCTATAGTTAGATTATATTACCTATAATTATAAAGATTACTAAAGAAGAATAATACTATCTAAGGGGAGAGAGAAAGTAACTATTCTCTTAATATAATTATAATACTCTAATAGAGAGATAGATTTAAGAATAGAAAAGTAAATTATTAAATAGATTTCCTTTATTTACTGAATTTAGACTAGAAAAAGCTATTATAAGATACTTCTTACTATATATACTTATTTCTTTACTTAGATTTCTATAATAAAGAGGTATTTTCTTTATATATAATTCTAGACTAATTAAGGATAATTATTAAATTATAAGGGAAATATATAATAAGGATCCTTAGATAAGTAGGCTAATAAGTTACTAATAGGGATTTAATAAGGGTAAAATAAATAGTTATAAGAGGAATAAGAAGATTAGAGAGAAATTATTATTAGGATTAAGGAGAGATTTTTATTTTTATTTTTAAGAGAGATTTTTCCCTTCTTATAGAAAGATTAGAGAGATTACTTTAAATTTAAAGCTTAAGTCCTTTACCTTTATTTTTACAAGAGAATTTAAGATCTTCCTTTTCTAATCATAATATAAATTACTATCTACCCTTTATCCCTTATATACTGATTATTAAGCTAATAGTAAGCTATTTTAATACTTTACTAATATTCTTTTCTTACCTTAATCTAATAATTATTCCTATGAAATACTTTCCTACTAAAGGGTTTTAAATATAAGATTACTATAGTATATATATATAATTTAGTATAGCTTTAGACTAGCTAATAAGAATACTTATATAATGCTTTACTATATACTTTCTTAAGGGATTACTATTAATTTAGAGTATTATTCTAAGTTTCTTTCTACTATTAAACTCTCCTAAGTAAAAAGAGCTAAAGGCTAAGAAAAAGGTAAAATTAGGGAATTAAAGCTTAAATAATACTTCTAATAGTTACTTAGTAAGTAATATAAGTATAGTAATCCTTAATACTATTAAATTTAATAGTAATACTATAATTACTAGGAATTACTTAATAATTAAAGGAATTCTATATATACTATTAGAAAGTACTCTTCTAGATAACTATAGAATAATATATATTATTAACTTTAGAAGTCTATTAAAACCTTTAAGCTTTATAAAATTAGAAGAATAGATTAAAGCTAAAATAACTATATTTCTAATTATTAGAAGAGGAATATATATAATTAAGAATACTCTTAATAGAAAAGGAGAATAAAAGAAGAATCTTATACTTAAAGATATAGCCTATATTAAAGGTTTCTATATAAACATTATATTAAAAGCTCAGTTAAAGGATACTTAAGTTTAGTATCTAGGACTAAACTATATATTACACTTTAGAACTTATAAATTAAACATTATCTTAGCTACTCTAGAAAGATATTATAATATTACTTTCCTTTAATATAAGCTTATTTCCTCTTACCTAATATTATAAAGTATAAAACCTATTATTCTAAGCTTAAGACTTATTATTATAATAAGTATTAATATACTAAATATATAAGGATAATACTTAGTAAAATATAGACTATTAAGAGATTTACTAAGACTAAGAGAAAATACTAAAGAACTTTAGTACTTATATTTAGAGCACCTTAGACTAAAAGTTCTATATAAGCTTATTCACTATATAACTAATATTTAAATTAAAGGGATTAAGTATAAAAACTATAAAACCTATACCATAATATATATAAAATAGATTATTTTATAATACTTAATTTACTATAAGTCCCTAAGACTATTTTAGAGAATCTATTAGGACCTTTAGGAATATAAGCTAAGTTATAATAGAATAAAGTAATTAATTATAATTAAGGAGGAATATAGTAGAATACTATATATAATAACCCTTCTGAATAAAGAATATAATATAGTCTTCTGAGTACTTTATAACTTTAAAAGATAAATAAAGAAGTAATTTAGCCTTAGTATCTATAAGATCTATTAGAATAATAAATAAATAGTAATTACTATTTAAGGTATTATAATATTCTAGAGGTAAGTAAGATTAAAAGATATTAACCTTAAGCTTTTGCCTCCCTTTACCTATAAGTTAAATAGAGATTCTAAGTGTATAAATTAAGAGATTACTCTAAAGTTAATTAAAATGCTTTTAAGGGTATTTCTTTTAATTAATCTATAGCTAAAAAGCACTAAAGCTATATTATACCTTTATAATATTAGCTTAAAGTAATCTATTAGAATAAAGTTACCTATAGAAGTATTTAAAGCTTAGTTCTATTTATATACTTAGTTTCTAATTACTAAATATATAGTTAACTTAAAGTCTAATTAGAGTAAGTTATATATATATAGATACTATATATACTTATTCTATAGGGATAAGGAAGTAAGAAGAAATAGGAAATATTTTAAAATAAGCCCTAAAGGATATATTAATTACTTAGTTAATTATTCTACTAGTAATTTATACTAAATATAGATTCCTTAACTTAAGAAGGTTATTATAATTTATAATATTACTTTTAATAAGGAAGTATTCTATTAAGAACCCTCTAAAGAGATAGATATATTACTAGAAGCTGAATTAAATAAGCTAAGCTTTCTTTTATAAGCTAATAGACTTAAGGATCTAGAGGAGTTATCTTTCCTTAAGGAATTAATATAGGTAATTAAGTCTTCTAAGGGAAGCTTAGTAATAAGTTTAAACTTAGGGATAAAAGTATAGAATAAAATACTAAGCATTAAAACACTAGCTTTAATATATAATAAAGAATAACCCTAGGATCTTAATGAACTACTAAGATTCTAAACTCCTTAATAAATATTAAATCTATTAACTAATTATAATAATTAAATAGAAAAAGCTTAAGAGAGTAATTATATTATAGTCTAAGATAATATAATATACATAGAGATAGAATCCTTACTAGATTTAATCTTAATATAATTAGGATAATATAAATAGAGCTAACTAATAGATAAAGTATTCTAAGTCTATAAGAAGATAGCTAAACTTAATAACTAGTTAGAAGTAAGCCTAATAGAGGAAGTTAAATCTCTACCTATTAAGGAACTATAAGCTAAACTAAGTATATAAATAGTATAGAAAGAATAGTAATAAAGCTCTAGACCTAATAAAAATATATAGGATTAAAGTATCCTAAAGAAGAAAAGACTAAACTTATATATAAATAAAGTAGTATAGTTAGCCCTAATGAATATATTATAGTAAAATAATATAAATTAATTAAGCTTTTAAACTATATTTAGTATAATTATTATATCTTTAGAAGGAAATAATAAAGCTTAACTATAAGGATTAATATAGAAGAATAAACTATATTAATAAGATCTAATTAGACTATTACTATAGTACTAAGTAGAGATATTAATATACTCTCTATATAAAGAATTCCTTATAGCTATAAAGAAGGAAATTAAATTACTTATTAATATAGGTACTTAGAAAGAAATTAAGAGGAAGAAAGTAAAATTAAAGCCTCTTCTACTTAAATAGGTATTTATATATAAGTTTAATAGTAAGAGTTTCCTTATTAAATATAAAGCTTAAATCTATATAAGGAATAACTTATAAGAAAGCTTAATAATTAAGAGTATATATATTACTATACTTACTATATATATATTCTATATCTTAATAGTATTAGTAATAGTATTTAATCTTAAGCTTAAGTAATTTAATATTAAGAATATATTCCTTAATGCACTTTAGAATAAGGAAGGAATACTAATAACTTATAAGCTTCCTAATAACTTTAAGTAAGATAGAATATATATTAAACTACTTAAAGCCCTCTATAGCCTAAGAGATTTACTATAGCTTTAGTTTAATAAGTTAAAAGTAATACTTATTTCCCTTAGTCTAGAATTAAACCTAGAAGAACTTTATTTCTTCTATTCTAAAGCTTAAGATATCTTCCTTATCTTCTTTATAGATAATATTATTATTATATATAAAAAGGAAAGTAAGTTAAGTATAGTAATACTTATTATAAATCTTAAGTAAACCTATAAATTATATAAGTAAAGTAACTTTAAGTTTTTCCTAGGTATCTAGGTTATTAGAAATAAATTAAATTAGAAAATCTTCCTTAGCTATAAAGCCTATATTAATAAAATAGTATATAAATATAGTATTAATAAATAAAGTATATTTCTATTAATTCTAATCCTAGTAATTAAGTATATAAAGTATAAAGGATAAATAACTAAGTAAGAGATTAAGAGCTATTAAGAATAAGTTAGATTATTACTATATATAGTAGTAATAATATGTATTAATGTATTCTTTTTAGCATTATAACTTTCTTAATTCTTAACTAATCTAAGCCCTAAGTATAAGAAAGTAATAAATTAAGCTCTTTACTACTTATATATTATAAGATAACTTATAAACTAATATAAAGGAAGCTTAGAAGTATAAGTCCTAAGAATTATAAGTAATATATCTTTTGCTAATAATCCTAAGACTAAGAGGTTATTATATAGCTATATTATTATACTATTTAGCAGTATAATTATATAGAAAGTAATAAAGTAGTTAATAGTAATAATCTCTATAACTAAAGTAAAGCTACTTACTTTATCCCTTACTATATATAAGACTATAGGTCTATAGTACCTTTTCCACAATATAAGGTTTAAATAGAGTTATAATATTAATATTAACTATAATAATTAATAGACTATTTACTTTATACTAGGAGAAAGCAAGAGAATTATTACTTATTTATATTATATTAATATTCATAACCTTTAGTTAAGATAAGAATATTAGAAGGGCTTATTTAAAGTTACCTATTTACCTATGAATAAAATACTAATAGATAAGCTTATAAAAGTACTATTACAGTAGTAATTTAAGCATTAGAGAGCTAAGCTTAATCTAATTAATCTATATATAGTTATAATATAATAATAGCATAAGATTATAATTTAAGCATAGTAAAGAGGGAGCATAAGATTAATTGCCCTAAAATAAATATAAGGACCCCTCCCTCTTAGTATAAAGCATAACTAAGAAGTAAATAGGAATAATACTAAAATATTAATACCTCTAAGAAAGACTATTCACCCTTATATAGCAATTATAATATACCTCTTTAAAAGAGGGAAATCCTTTCCTAGATTAACTTCTTCGCCTAAAGGTACTTCTCCTTATTAGTCTCCTTAGTTAAGCTAGAGTCCCTATTAAAGATTTTTCTAATATTATTATAAATAGAGTTTAACTCTACTAGAAGATTATTCTATAGATATAGAGCCTAATAGTAATAGTTATATATCCATAAAAGAAATAGTAATAAGTATATAAATAGAGAGATAAAGCTATAGACTAACCTTTTTATAATTAGTATTAAGAGCTATTAAGAGTTATATAGTAATAAGAACTATAATAATAAAGCAAGGAGTATATATATAACTTATCCTTTTATATACTTAGCACTACTAAGAGTAATTAATACTCTCATAATAAAAGCCTCTATTTCCCTTCTTAGTAATTATAGTATAAATATATCCTAAGTAAAGAATACCCCTTTATATACTATAAAGTTTATCCTTAGAGAGAGACTTTATTAACTATAGAGATAAAGAGAGATTAGTATATATTATAAGAAAAGAAAGGAAGAGAAATACTATTATCTTATAATACTTAGGTAGAAGCTCTTATTCCTTACTTAAAGAGTAATCTAATAACTCTTATAGATTAAAGGGAATATCCCTATTATAGGGAGTAAGTAATAAGTCTTCTAAAGGAAGTAAGCTTCCCTCTAAAGATATTAAAGTATTATTAATACTATTATAATACTTAAACCTAAAGACTATATCTTAGTTAGTAATAGCTTCCTCCTTAGGAAGAGATTACTAAGTCTTATTATATAGATTATAATTAGAATATAAATTTATTATAATAATAATAGTATTAAAATTAGTATTAATAAAGAAGAAAGGAAGTTAAATATAAGGAATCTAAAGCTTAAGTCTTAAGCTCTAAAGATTAAATATTATAAACTATTATATAATTAATAATAAACTATTAGGAATAATAATTAGTCTAAAGCTTAATTACTTAAAGGCTAACTAAAATACTATTAACTACTTCTATAAAAGAAATACTATATTAATATAATATAATAAAAGGAAGAAAGGAAATAGATTAAAGCTTAACTTATAGGACTAAGCCTTAATTCCCTTAAGCTATACTTAGAATATCCTAATAATAGATTCATTATATATAAGTAAAGCTTAACTAGAGAAAATAGATTATAATACTATTTACAGAGGAATTATTAATAATAAAGCTCTCTAAGGAGTATATTATAATTAATCTATTATCTAGTTATATAATATTATAGATAAGAGGAGGATTTAGACTTATAATAGTATAACTATTAATATTAACTACCTAGCTTTATAATAATAATTTATAAGCCTAGACTAGGTTATAAGGGTTAGTATAATAATCCTATAAGCTAGGATAGCTTTATTTTAGGTAGAGCTAAGCCCATTATAAAGCAGCCTTCCGCTGCCTATTCCCTTTATAGAAGATAAGGCAAATTTACTATGTTATTTCCCCACATCCCACTGTAGCTTGAACGTGACATCTTCATATTGAGATATAAAGGCAACAAATCCACCTTTTAAGCGAGCCAGAACCAAACCTTCTCAAGCATGTTCTTCGGCACTGGGGGAACGTCCAGAGCCTCGAGCTCATCCATCTCCCGCTTTCCGGTGATGGCGTCGATATTGGGGGTGCGGATGCACAGAGGAGTGCGGAACCACAGCTTGTGGCCGAGGTATAGGACAAGGAAGATCGGGATGGTGACATAGGCAGCAATGAAGCTCTTGGTGTCCCAGTTGTCGCCGATGAAGAGAGAAAAGCCGTTGGTGAGGGTGAGGACAGAGACAATCAAGAGGACAACCCAGGTGGCGTAGGGTTGGAAGGGGGTCTTGAAGGGTAGCGAGTCGAGCAGGTTGTTGAACTCCATGGCGCGGCGGAAGCGCAGGTAGGTTACCATGACGACAATCCAGGCGATAAAACCAGAGATGGTGGAAATGTTGACGAACCAGTTGAAGACCGTGGCGCCAGAGTTGGAGACGTTGAGGAAGGCGAGAAGCCCAAAGGCCCAGGTGAAGAGGACAGCAGCCCACGGAACACCATACTTGTTGGTGATGCGAAAAATCTTGGGGGCCTGACCATTGAGGGCCATGGAGTAGAGAACTCGGCTTCCGGAGTAGAGGAAGGAGTTGCCAGCAGACCAGGCAGAGGTGAGGACGGCAGCGTTGATGATGTGGTTGAGAACCGGAATACCGACGTTCTGGATGCCAATAACGAAGGGGGAAGCGCTAGCGTTGGAAGCACCAAGTAGGTTTGGGTCGTTGTAGGGAACGAGGATACCAATGAGGAGGGAAGAGATGCCGTAGAAGATAGCGAGACGCCAGATGAAGCGCTTGGCTGCCTTGGGGATGTTGCGTCGGGGAGCGACGGCCTCACCAGCAGAGATGGCAATCAGCTCAGGGGAGGTGATGAAAGCAAAACCGGCACTGATGAAGGCGCTCCAGTAGGCGAGGAAGTGGCCGGCACTGCCCTTCGCATTGAACTCGATGAAGGCTCCCGGATCTTTCCAGTAGCTGAAACCCCGAATATGGTCCTGGTTAGGGCCACCGCCGAAGAAGATGACGACACCGAGAATAATGAGGCCACAGATGGTGATGAGCTTGATACTGGCGAACCAGAACTCGGCTTCTCCGAAGAAGGAGACGGCAATGATGTTGAGAAGCAGCATGACAATGAGGACAAGGGCGATCCACAGGGCAATGTTGACTGGGGGCTCCCAGTACTCGATGATGATTCCAGCAGCAACGGCTTCGGCACCGACAAGCATGGCGTACGCGTACCAGTAGTTCCAGCCCGCAGCGAACGCCAAACTAGGGTCAACGAAACGGCCGACGAAGTAGGGGACGGTGATGCCACGCATGGGGAGGTAGGTGACCATTTCAGCGAGGATGTTCATGATGACATAGACCATCAGCATCATAGAGAGATAACCCATGAACAGAGGAGCGGGACCAGTTCGCGCGAGGATGGCACCGGAGCCGATGAAGAGACCAGTACCAATAGCACCACCTGTAAGTAGAACTGTCAGCCAAGATTCTTGTTTGTCGTGGGTGAGGACGAATCAGCACGTACCGAGAGCCAAGAACTGAATGTGTCGACTTTTGAGACCTCGCTCAAGCTGGTCGTGAGAGTTGGCCAAGTTGTACTCGGTGGTCTGGCCAGTTTGGCTGTCCTCGCGGTTGAGGTCGTAGCCATTGCCACCGTCGTTGTAAGCTTCCTTCTCAGCCATGATGTCGAAGTATTTTGCCGAGTCCCTGCAGACGGATCGAGTAGCGAGACAAGAAAGATGCTTGTGGAAGCCGCTGGACAGAGGAAAAAAGGGCGAGAGGCCGTGATATTTATCCTCGCATTAAGGTTCGGGGTGATCCCGACGGGCTGGGGCTAGCGAGGAAGGAAGGCAGGAAGCCCCGAAAATTCCTTGGGCTCAGTTGGGGTAAAGGCGGGGAAAATGGGATGGATCTGGGGCAGCGCAAAAAGAGGCGAAAGGGGGAAGAGAGCGGGCACGGTCGAGACTCGTCAGGTCTTTTTGTCGGAGTCGGGGACGGGGTCGGGGTCGGTCAGGCTTGGTACAGCTTTGAGGCTTGACTTTTTACCTAATGGGAGGCGAAGCGGACCGCGGGGGGTGCGCCAGGATGGATCTGGATGGATGAGGTGCTCCGTACCGTAACTATACCCAGCTAACAAAGCTAGAGACAAACTGGAGAGACGCTGGAGAGCTGAAGGAACACTGGGGAACGAGGATACCAACAGAGGCGTAACGGGGACGCATCGAGCCCTTCTTATTCCAGCACAGATCCAAGCGGGCACTCGAGTATCGATTGTCACTTCTCACACACATCAATGACTATGACACGGCCTGCGAATGAACGACCAAGGTCTAGCGGGGCAGATAACGATGTCGGTGATGGATGGCCCATTCCCTCCATCCCATACGATGCCAAGGCCAGTTTAGCCGGAGCCTTGGAAGTGGGAATTGTGATTGGGATTTTGGGGAAGGAATTATACCTTGTCCAGGATGGAAGCGAGCCGTTCTGCTCGTTCCCCCGGGGAGTGTGGGGACCAGGAAGAGAGAGCTGCAACCGTCCCAGCGATCGCAGTGAATTATGGGCCTCTATCCTAAGAAACCGTGCATGCGTACTCCGTAGTGCGTATTTAGTACGACCATGAGTTTGGTGATGACAATGACAATCGAAATTGGCCCTGGCCTGTTGTGATTTGCCTGCTCCAAACCAGGCCGCGGAACGGGTCTCCGCCTCGGAACGGGTCTCCTATCGCAGACTACCTGGACCATCCGGCACCGAGGACAGAAAGAAAAACATGTACCCTTTGCAAGCCACTGGAATAATCGTCAGGTTTCGGGCCATATTGGCTATCTAGCAAACTATCTTGAAAGACGATGCAGCGGGCCGCAGCAGCAGCGGGCTACGGCGTTGCAGCTCCGGTGACACCGCCCCGACACTGGCCCGCGCGGGCTTGTGTAGACCGCGCATCGCGCATCGGGGGTCCGTGAGGGGTGGAGGGGCTCTCTGACAGTTGGAGAAGGCCGACAGAAGCCGGTTGAGTTGAGATTCCTCGGAGAGAAAATGGCTGCGTCGAGTCTTGGTCGACGCCCTGTCTTGGTGCGACGGAGCCGATCAAGGTCGGTTTCCTGCGGGACGGGCAGCCTGATCCACCAGATGGCGACGGGGACTTCAAGACTTTCCCACTGACGCTAAGCCAGGATATGGTTCAGGGAAGAGACACGATGGTGGGGAACGCTCAGCCCGAAGCGGCAGCGTTCGAGAAGAACGGCCGGGCACTTGTAGCGATAAGCGGTGGGGATTGGCTGGAGCCCATCGCGGCGAGCACAGGGGAGTTATTCGCCGAAGGCGTCCCCTAAGGGCGAGTCTCCGCTTCGAGCAACCATCGACAAGGGACGTTCGGGGGCTCTGCGACTCTGTGACAGAGAGCAATGATTCACAGAGCGGAGTTCTTTGATAGATGGTGAGCAAATTGTTGGGTCTGTCGCTTAACATGACAAGCTGCTAGACATAACCAGGTGATGAGAGTGATTGCATCGTTGTTTGTGGTTGGCTTTCAAGCAGAGGACTTCCCTGATGGAGTTGCTTGTCACCCCACTACAAAATGCTTCGTTTTTTTTTTCCTTCTGATCCATGCATCGGAAAGATTTTACGGTTCCGTCACTGACGTGTATGCTTCTGCACTGGCATGAATCGTAAGGCGTAAGGCGTGAGTGGTGGTCTGGGGAGGTGGCGAGTGATTTGGAGCTAAGCAATTTTTTGCCCTTTTCTGTAAAATTTGGAGAAAACCGACGACACATCAAAAGCCACCTCCGGGACCAGTCAACCACCAGTCAGCTCGACGTACAGTACGTAATTATTTGCTTGTTTGGCAAGCTTCTCCAGTTCTTCAGTTGCCCAAGGTGCCTCCCCGTCTCCATTTTGTCTGTTCTCCAGTGAGGGTCTCCCGTCCATAGATGATGAATAATGAATCCATCGCGGCGGTTCTGGGCAGCTCCATAGTCCATCTAGATTCTGGAGCCAGACGCATCTCATCGCTGTTCTTGCGTGGCAGATGCACTGTGTAAATTGCAAACGGGCTCGCCGTTTGGGTGGCTGGATGCTATGGCTTTTCGCGCGAAGCCATGTCGTCACGGCCGCGCCAGCAAAACGTCGCCGCATCACCGATTCACCGGCGACCACCGCATGCCGCACACGCTGGCCGTGGTTCGGCATTGTATTCCCCCCAGTGAGCCTCATTGCCCCCAGTGTTTCCATTCCGGCTTCCTTGGGCCTTCTAGTTTCCCTCGGCTCAGCAAGGCCCAGCGCGGCTTGCCTTAGCCTCGAGCTAGCTGCAAGCGCACGCCTTGGCTCTTATTAGTCGTCTGTTCAGGTCCCTGCGCCAGCCTGCGACGCTCACCGCGGCTCGTGGAACAACGCTGTTAATCGTCGGGCCGCTCGTACCCATGGACTCACCGTGCTCACTGGCTACATTCTAGGTTCCCATCTTCCTACTATTCGTGCACCTACGGAGTACACAGGTTCAAGTGTTCCGTTCTTGCCTTATCAATACACATGCAGGTGAATTAATTAGATGTCAAAGCGGAGCTGCATCCTTGTCCACTGCGGCGGCTCAGCACCCTCAGACGATGTGCAACGACAACTCCTTTTGGGTAGACCAAACGAAACTTAATATTCCTCCGCTAATAACCATGTTTTCCGCGCTCATTTCTTGTTTGCTGCTGTGTCTCGCATAGCTTGGCGTTTTTTTCAGACCACGCATGCCCTCTCTCGATTTTCAACTGCTTCTCGTGTCGTTACTCGCTCTCCGGTCGCCGCTATGATCATCGGGTGCTGATGCGTGGATCTAGATACAGGTGGCCTCATCAAAATCCACCGCCCCATCAGGACCCGTATTATCCATTGCTTGTCCTCCTGGTTCTGGGGATGTTCGTACCACTCCGTGCATTCTTGCAGACTCTTGGTATCTGGGGCAAGATTCTGTTACATAACACGAACATGTCTCTCCGCATAATAGGCTTCCCTTGGTCCGATATGGTCTGTTGAAAGTCTGGACCCCGTCAGCGACCTCAGCTGGTCCTCTTCTAGCTTCCCCAGGTTGAGTATTTATTGTATTTTGACTCCGGAGGCTTGACTAGAACGCTGCTGGGATTTGGGCCGCTTGCCTCAGCTCCTGCTGTAACCACTGCAGAGCGCGCATCGTATGTAAGCAGAGCAAATCCCGCATACAGAGCACGAATGATCCATGTGCTTCGCGACCGTGAAAAAGGGCAAAGCGTTTTACGGGATACATGAAAGTGACGCTGACGAGGGTGGCCCAACCAGGTGTGCCCACTTCTTTCTTGGCAGTGAACTTGCGTCCTAGACACGCAGAATGCTACAACGCGCCTAAACGATTCTTCATAATATTGTCATGATCCTACATCCTTATGTCGTAGGGAAGGCCTAGTGAACACTTGGCTTGGTATTCCGTGCTTCGCAGCCCACTCTTCAGATTTCGAGATTAGGACCCAAAAGCCAAGGCCACAGAGTGTGATTTAGGTGGCTTGGCTTTCGGGATCCTCGTCCATATCCTCGTCCGTATCCTCGTCCGTATCCTCGTCCTGCAAAACTCACACATCAACACGACCCAACAACCACGCCGGTATGAGACGCTGAACAGGCAGTTGAAGGTTTTCTTAGACGTCAAATTAAGTTGCTGTGTGCCATCGGGGAAGCCAGACGCCACTCCCGCGCCAGCACCAGCGGTTACTCGCGGCTTCGCAGATCCTCTGCGCCCGTTTTCCTAATATATTTTCCAGCAATCCTTGCGATACGGATAACATTGAAGGGAAAGGGAAAAAGGCTCTTGCCGTGCCGCGCCGCGTCCTGCATTTCGATCGTGTTTCTTCGCCGCTAATGCCGGCTCTCCGGCGTCTCCGACATGGACCCTGGAGTTTCAAGCGTGTCCGGGGGGCTGCCCGGCCGCCTTTTCCAAATTGGGGAATTGAACGGCAAGATGCACACTGTGGTGGTTACCCCTAGCTACGCTGTCTTGTAATGCTAATCTAGTCCAACGCAATGCAAATTAACGTTCAAGGGAGTGGAGTGGCTACTACAGTATACTACGTAGTCGACGTAGATCTTCCGTGTCGGCACTGATGGCATACAGGCCGTCGTTGTTGATGCTTCTCTTCCTGCCCTCTATTTTTTTTTTTACGTTACCCTGGCTGTTGCTGAAAGCACAACCAATACGGCGAGGAAGGTATCAGATAACAGTGACCGCCGACGAGTGGCGGTGGAACAGCCAGTATTCTTGAGCCCCCACGCCCTCACTTCGCCATTAAGAATCTATCTACCAGACCACGCGCAAGCCCGCTTTTCGTCCCAAAACCTTCTGACTATCCTCCTTCACGTCAACAGACAGGACCACCTAGTCACGAGCATCTGGATTGCGCCCGCAAACAGCTTAAAAATCAGAGTTTCACATCCCATGCCCGATACCGGCTCATCTGTCTTGCGCCTGTTCTCGGGGGGCGGTAACTGCCCTGCTTCAGCGCGGGGATACATGCTCTCCGGGCGTTGCACCATCGCCCCCGGCCGCCAAGTCCTAGGTCACGTCAGGGTTCTTCTACGGTTCCAGATGTTCCTTGGTATTAATACAAGCAACGCGGGTGCAAGCGGCTCGGCATTGCTTGATATCTTGGGGGCTCCTTGCCAAGATCAGCTCAACGAATGATTGAAGCCAGCCAAGACTCTCAGTCGATGATAACGTATCTCAAGTGTTGATTATGGCTACTCTTGGCACTACAGGCGTGGATGCTAGTAGTGGTTAGAGAGCGATCTTCACCACGATGCCAGTATTTAGTTAGACCTCCTTGCAAGCTTAACACAGCCCCGAAGGCTTATACTCGGCGTCACCGACTGAGATACTCGACGTAAATCTTCGCAATGAGGTCACGGGTTCCTCGTACTAAATAATATGTGACCATTTCATCAACCTAGGTCGGCCTCTCTCTTTCGATCTGGCTGATAAGAGCTGACTATAGGCCAATACTTCCGAATAAAGAACCATGACACTGATGTAACCAAAGATGGTATTTTTGCAAAATCTGAAGGCTTTGAATCCTGCACCTTGACTTACTTCATTCTCACGAGATCGGGTTCGCCATTCTGCTCCCTCCGCGGCCACCACTCACGCAAACCAACGGCTTAATATCGACCCTCAATTTTCCTGTTATTGAACGTGTGTTTACGGTAGCATGATGTAGTTAGTGTGCTGTCCTGAACGTAATTTCTCTCATGCTAATTTTCCAAACTTCGCGAAAGTCTTTCAAGGGGGCGCTAGAAGTGTTGTCACTAGCATCCACTGTGAAACAGGCTTCACTCCTTAGTGACAATCGTGGCTTCTTCCAGATGTGATTCCAAGCAAAGAGGTTGAGTTCTCGCACCCCATCGCCCTCTAGCTTCAGGAAGCACTTTGGACCATGCGTGTGCTAATGACAGCTTGAAATTGGGTATGTTCTTGCCTCGATTTCAACATTGTCCCCTGCAGAACGTAGAATATAAATCTTTTCCTCCTGTCTGAACAATTAAATGTCCATATTCAGTTCCAGTGTATTTGTGTAACTATGGCCACGGCTAGTCAGATTGCGATGTCATTTTTGAGCGAAGGTGTGTAAAAGTCTGCAACCAGAACGAAGATCTACAAACCAGAGAAACGCGGTAAGAAATCCCTATATGGAAAATAGACCAATTGTAGTATCTTCATAACTGTAATTGGACTAACAACGGTTCGTAATCCGATTTTTCTCGATCGAGATGTACGTAGCCTTTGCAAGGGTAGGTGTCGTAGTTTTCTTCAGCCTGTCTTATACTAGGCACTCGTCAAGAATGTGTTAGTATCCAAGATCGCAGGCCAGTAATGCGTCTGTCTTCTAGCGTTGGTCAACAAAGAATGCTGGGACTTGGCTCGCTAAATTTACACTGATACACATCGATTTAATGACTTGGGGCTCACGTTGCAACGTACTGTAGGCTTCAAAATTATAACTCTACCATCGGCGCAAAAGACAGCCGATGATTGAGACAATGGGGGCGGTTTCCAAGATAGCTTATACACCAACACGCTTAAGCTTCTTGAACAGATCTTCATCCTAAGCCGAAAAAGGTGAGGCAGGCCGATCATTCTTATGTTACTTTTATGAGCTAGGTAGCGAATGCTTCAGTCAGTTGGCACTGTGATAAGTTTGATTAATCAGTCGCGTGGAATATTCATTGCGTTGTGACGAGTGGCACTATTCCCGCTCACAGACCCAGTTATCTAGTATACGGTTCCTTAAAACAGGACAGTAAGATCACTAGTTCTATCAGGAAACGGAAGAATACCTGGTCTTACACAAGGTGCGCCTGCAACCCTCAAGAGAACTCGCTTTTCCCTCTGCCTGGCATATCTCATCAACTGCCGACGCCAATTGAGGTAAACGCACAACGGCCGCCAGGGACCGGCCCCACGTTTGACGGCCCCACTTTAAGAACCCCGCCGTGGCACGTGCGAAGAGTCTCGCTGAGACCTGTGTTGAGCCTGAGAAAGAGTGCTAAAAAGATATTCGGCACAAATATAACATTAAGGCATAATTCCTGTTAGGTAGGCCTCTTTGAACGCGTTAAGACTTTCTTGAGAGCTCGAGGAAGCTAAAGAATTGGGGCTGCCCGGTGTGGAGTAAGGTTATTCCGAGTCCGGAATCCATCCCACTTTCAATTGAGGCTGTTGAAAGGACCCCGCGGTCATGGACTTTTTTTTTCACCCCGCAACCGAGACGACGACGTCAAAGCGCAATTTGCTTTGAAGCCGACGCGCAGCGCAGCATTCTATCACCATGCACCAGGTTCTGGTCGGCGAGTCGTGTTTCACGGCTTCGGAGCTGCAGAAGCTCGTGCAGCGAATTAACGACCAGGGCGCTGCTAAGGTCGCCACTCTCTCTGGCTCATGGCAATACTACGTCGATCTGGAGACCGAGGATCCGGCCGTTCTCGACAAGGTCAAGCAAATTCTTCAAGCCATTGACCAACCCACGACTGCTGCCTCGACCGGAACTGATGGAAAGACTGCCGAAGTCTTCATCTCCCCCCGAAACCAGTCGCCATGGAGCTCCAAGGCCTCCAGCATTGCCCTCGTCTGCGGGCTAAATACCGTGAACCGCATTGAGCGAGGCCGAGCTGTCCGCATCGAATTCGAAGAGGAATACAAGGGGGAGCAGGATCTGACCTTCCGAGATGTCATCTACGACCGCATGACCGAGCTTTTCAGCACCTCTCCTCCCGTTCTCGATGCCATGTTCGCTCACGGCACCCGAAGCCCCCTGGTGGTTGTCGATATCTTTTCGGATGGACGCGATCCTCTGGCTGCTCTGGAAGAACACAACAAGAAAACTGGACTTGGTCTTGACAAGCCAAACATGGAATACTTGGTCAAGCAATATACCGCTCTTGGACGATCGCCCGTATGAGTCACATTCCAACCCCGGGGACCAAAGACTGATCTGGGGCACAGAATGATGTTGAGCTGTTCATGTTTGCTCAAGTTAACTCGGAGCATTGCAGACACCACGTTTTCAATGCATCCTGGACAATTGATGGCGTGAACAAGCCGAACAGTCTCTTTGGAATGATCAAGAACACTCACAAGAAGAACCCCGAGTACGTGATCAGCGCCTACTCCGATAACGCAGCCGTGTAAGTGCCATCCCACCCCCCCTCATTTTCAATGAGCAACAAGGCTATGAACCGATTTGTAAGTTTAGTAGGTCATTGCTAACTTCGACATGGTAGTATGGATGGCGATGAGGGCAACTACTGGGCTCCGGACTACTCCACCGGCAGCTGGAAGCTCACCAAGGAGGTCGTTCAGCCTCTGATCAAGGTTGAGACGCACAACCACCCGACCGCTATCTCCCCCTTCCCTGGTGCTGCGACTGGTAGCGGAGGTGAAATTCGTGACGAGGGTGCCGTTGGAAGAGGCTCCTCGCCCAAGGCCGGTCTCTGCGGATTCTGGGTCTCTGACCTGTTGATCCCTGGCAAGAAGCAGCCCTGGGAGGTTGATATTGGACGACCAGCACACTATGCTTCGAGTCTTGACATTATGCTCGAGGCACCCATTGGTTCCGCACGATTCAACAACGAGTTTGGCCGTCCTGCCCTAACTGGTACTTTCCGAACTCTTCTCACCAATGAGGCCGACTCTGAAGCTCCTGAATACCGCGGTTACCACAAGCCAATTATGGTCAGTTTCCGATACTAGTTTTTCCCTTGCGAAAATAGGGTTTCACGAAGGCCGTCGGGAACTAGTGTGCTGATTAGTATCATAGATTGCTGGTGGTATTGGAAGTGTTCGACCTCAGCACGCCCTCAAGGAAGACGCCCATGTCGAAGATGGAGCTCACGTAAGATTCCTTCTCCATCAATTGGTTTATGAGCAGATCGACTTCCAACTATTGATTCCTTCTCTAAGCTCCTCGTTAATTGCCATTTAAAGAGCTAACATCTACCGTTACAGGTTATTGTTCTTGGAGGTCCTGCTATGCTGATCGGACTTGGTTCGTATTACTCTGCACATGGCCTAACCCTTGACACCACTAACCGCCAGAATAGGAGGTGGCGCTGCCTCATCCAATACTGGTACCGAAGCTACCGCGGATCTCGACTTTGACAGTGTTCAGCGTGGAAACCCCGAACAGGAGCGACGCGCCCAGATGGTCATCAACACCTGCGTTGCCTTGGGTCCCGAGAGCCCTATCGCCTTCATCCACGACGTGGGCGCTGGCGGTCTCTCCAACGCTCTTCCGGGTGAGTAACCCCTAATTGATCTGGAAATCAAACACAACATTGCTAATAGTATACAGAGCTTGTGAAGGACGCTGGATTTGGCGGGAAGTTCGAGCTTCGACAAGTCGAAAGCGCCGACAATTCTATGTCCCCTCTTCAGGTACGTACGATTTGAAATATCCGGCATGTTTAGGGCTAACGACCTTTTGTATAGATTTGGTGTAACGAGGCACAAGAGCGATACGGTACGAATCATTTACCCTAAATACTCTCACTTGTCCGTAGCTGACTTTCTAACTCCAGTTCTCCTTGTCAACCGAGATGGTCTCAACCGCTTCACAAACATCTGTCGGAGAGAGCGCTGTGGATTCTCCGTTGTTGGGAATGCTGTTTCCCACGCTGAGGACGGTGCCGCTAAGCTTATCCTGACTGATCGCGAGCCAACCACCCAACCCCCACTCGACCCTATCAATCTCCCCATGGAGGTTCTCTTCCCCCCTGGGCGAAGAATTTCCAAGGATGTCCAGACAGTTCAGAAGAATTTGCGTCCCTTTAATGCAGTGAAAAGCCTCACGGAACAGTGTGGCGCATCCGATCTTAGCGAGATGGTCACTAAGGCCACCGAACTCGTATTCAACCTTCCCTCAGTTGGTTCCAAGAGCTTCCTCATCACTATCGGCGATCGTACCGTTGGTGGACTGTCGGTTCGAGATCAACTTGTTGGTCCTTGGCAGACTCCCGTTGCGGACGTTGCCGTCACCCTGACCAGCTTCGGTCTTGATGAGAAGACTCGTCGTGGAGAAGCTATGGCTATGTAAGCAACCCCGAGTGCTTTTGTCATACGAAATAGTGTCTAACTGCTTTGTAGGGGAGAGAAGCCGACTATTGCTCTGGTTTCCGCTGCTGCCTCTGCCCGAATGGCCGTTGCTGAGAGTTTGATGAACCTTGGTGCTGCTGACATCAAGCCCGGACCTGTCAATGGAGACTTAAAGCGTGTCAAGCTCTCTGCTAACTGGATGGCCGCCGTTGGCCACCCCGGAGAGGGTGCAGCGCTGTACGAAGCCGTTGAGGCCATTGGCTTGGAGCTTTGCCCTCAGCTGGGCATCTCTATCCCCGTCGGCAAGGACTCACTCTCTATGAAGGCCTCTTGGAAGGACAAGGAGACTTCGGAGTCCAAGACCGTTACTGCTCCGGTTTCTCTAGTCATCTCTGCTTTCAGTCTTGTCGAGGATGTGCGTAGCACTTGGACTCCTCAACTCCGACGAGTCGAAGAGGTTGGCGACAGTCTCCTTGTCTTCGTTGACCTTGCCCAAGGTTTCAAGGCTATGGGTGGCTCTGCCTTGGCTCAGTGTCTTGGCCAGATTGGAAACGAAGTTCCTGACGTTCGGGATACTGAGCTGGTTCGCGACTTTTTCGACGCTCTGTGGCAATTGCACCAGGTATGTTTCTTCAGAGTTGCCAGAAAACCAGACACTAACACTGGTTGAATAGGAGGACGTTGTCCTTGCCTACCACGATCGCTCCGATGGAGGTCTGCTTACTACTGTCGCCGAAATGATGTTTGCCGGCCGATGCGGTGCTGAAATCTCCCTCGATAACGTTGCTGAATCCGACGACAAGGTTCTCGACACTCTGTTCAACGAAGAGCTAGGTGCCGTGTTCCAGATTCGCCGAGGCGACGAAATCAGATTCAAGCGGTGCTTTGCTACCTGCGGTCCTCCTCATGGTTTGATAAGGACGATCGGTTACGTCAGGCCTACCTCTAAGCAGTCCCTTCTTGTCAAGTACAAGACCAGGACGGTTGTCGACCTCGACCGAGTTCAGATGCAGCAATGGTGGTTGAGCACGTCCTACGAAATGCAGAAGCTCCGTGACGACCCAGCTTGCGCCCAGTCCGAATTCGATTCCATTAGCGACCTAAAGGATCCCGGTCTTCACTTTAAGTTGAAGTTTGACCCGGCAGATGTCAGCCTACCAGCTATGATTAACCTAAAGAGTCTCGTCTTTAAGCCCAGAGGTAAGCGCTTTCTATAATTAAGTCGAATAACTTTCACTAATGCGTGTGAAAATAGTCGCTATTTTGAGAGAGCAGGGTGTCAACGGCCACGCCGAAATGGCCTTTGCTTTCCGAGCTGCGGGTTTCGACGCTGTGGACGTCCATATGTCTGATATCTTAGACGGATTTTCGCTCGATGGTTTCCGTGGCTTAGCTGCTTGTGGTGGCTTCTCATACGGGTAAGATATCATCGGACGCCCCACTTGACGGAAGTTGCAAGTACTGATGGTTGTGTTTCAGTGATGTCCTTGGTGCCGGTAATGGATGGGCCCAGTCTATCCTTATGCACGATGGCGCACGAAGAACCTTTGAGGCCTTCTTCAAGCGGCCTGATACATTCTCGTTCGGTGTCTGCAACGGTTGCCAGATGCTTACCAGACGTACGACTATCCTCAAGCTCTTCGTTTCAAGACTAATTACTAACTGCGAGTGTTATAGTCAAGGAGTTGATTCCTGGTGCCGAGCACTGGCCTACCTTTGGTACGTCTCTAGTCTGAGTTGTTGCAGCATCGATGACCAAACACTGACTTCATAATAAGTTGAGAACGCGAGCTCGCAATTCGAGGGCAGATACACTATGGTGACTGTCCATGACAAATCGAATAACTCGGTTTTCTTCTCCGGCATGAGCGGTTCCTCGCTCCCTATCGTGGTATCCCACGGTGAAGGCCGAGCTGAGTTCTCCTCCGAGAGTGACCTACAGTCCGTTAATGACGAGGGACTTCTTCCCCTCCGCTACGTCGACAACTACGGACATATCACGGAGAAGTATCCCGCCAACCCCAACGGCAGCCCTCAGGGTATCGCTGGCGTGAAGAGCAAGGATGGCCGTGTCGTGGCCATGATGCCTCATCCAGAGCGAACCATCATGGCCGATGTGGGATCATGGAAACCCGAAGATCAGCTTGCCGAGTGGGGCCAGTTTGGACCTTGGTTCCAGCTGTTCCTGAATGCGCGCAAGTGGGTTGGCTAGGCTTGTTGACGGGATAAGGTCATTCATTGAAAGGTGTTTTGGGACGGGATCATTTTACGGATATATGGATGGATGGATCATGAAAGAAGAAGAAAATTGTTCCATGGTATTTGTTAGTATATGAAATTTGACATATAGAAATTGTAGCAAGTTGCATTTGTAGGCACCGTGTGCTGCACATGAAGAGAGTGTTTATGGTTCTCAGATTTATAGTGTGAATTGGTGGAATTCTGATTTGAGGACTAGATCCAAAACAGACAGCAAGCAGCCAGCGAACAAAAGCCACAGCGACATAGAACAACGCCAAGCGAAGAAAGGGTTGAAAGTCAGTCAAACAAGGGATGAGCGAGCGACTGTTAGTTGGTTCGACTGGCAAAAAAAAGAACTTTCTCAAAAAGAACGTATGTTCCCGCGGGGTTTCGAACCCCGGACCTTGACATTACACCATAAATCAATAGATCATTGAATTATAAGAGTCACGCGGTAACCACTCCGCTACGGGAACTAGGTACGCGATCGAAAGTTCCGTTAACACTACCTAATAGACAAGATGATGCATGACTCGCGCCTTGGCCTGCTTTGAACCCATATGCCAGCCGCATCAACGATGCATTCTGAATGACGACGCAGCGTCTTAATATGGTAGGTTTGAAATGTGAATATGCAAACATTTGCGACCGATTATAGTGCTTAATTCGATCACGATACTGAGTTGCCAGCAGAAACCCTAACTTTGCCGCGCAATTGCTGGTCATATTGGGCCTCTGACATTCGGGGCGTGTCTTGTCTATAGGATCTCTGTCTCGGTGAAGTAGCCTTGTGCGAAGAAAACCATAAGAATCATCCTGTCATTTCCACGTTCAGCTGTTAGAAACACCGACTCCATGTTGCAAGTGTCTTTTTAATTTCTTTTCCATTTTTTGTTTCTCCGTTTGTATGGAGATTGAATTACGTCTTGCCCTTGCTCCGCTACACTTTAATAGAAAGTAAGGGGCCGATGAATAACGGCAGGACATGACAGCCATGGCGTAGATAGCAGTGCCCCCAGGTAACGGCAAGTGTCCCTATTTGACGAGACCGAAATAGAGTTCTAGTCACTTGACTAACTACTGAGATTGCTCAACTGTGCATAACCACCTATTATTGTACTTACTTCGGGAACAGAAATTTATCTAAGTTAACGCCTGAAACAGTTATGTGACTGCAATTAGACATGTAACAGCTTTTTTTTCAGAAGGACAGTAGCTAAAAACAGGCGAAATTCGAAGCGTGGAGTAGGTAGGCCACCCATGGCGCCGCCTGACGCTCGACACAGTCCATAACTAACTGGTCTAATCAGACCAGTCCGACAGAGATTACCAGACGCATGAACAATAGGGGAAACCCCAGTTGAACTGATTGATCAATTAGGAAAGAAGCCCAGCGCTACACGACCCACAATGTGCGACCGTAACACACAAAGTTTGAGGACGCTACATATCGTCCCCTGGAAAGTATACAATGCCCGCTTTCAGAACCACCGTCTTTTGGTTGCCCAAAAGAAACACCCAGACTCCTCACGTCCAGGCATGGGGTAGGATAAAACGACTATATTGCTGGACGCAGCTCGGGGAAACTCCGGCAGATGGCACCGTCACACATCATGTCGATCGAGTGTGTAGGGCTGCGGCTGAGGGACTGATGATCATCCTGCCCATGCACTATGCCCTAGGTGCTGTTCCTCGGCTTCCACCATCGTATGGCTATCATCCTAGATGGAGGAGGCATCCGCGGCATATCAAGCCTCTTGATCCTAGAGGATATCATGGAAAAGATGCGCGACGTTCGGGGCCTCGACCACGTGCCCAGACCATGCGAGGTTTTCGACCTGATCGGAGACACGAGCACAGGCGGGCAAGTTGCAGGCCCCTCCACTCAAACATACTGCTAATCTGAGTACAAAGAATAATTGCTATCATGCTGGGCAGACTAGGGATGACCGTGGACGAGTGTATACGAGCGTATCGGAAAGTTGCCCAGCAAGCCTTCACCCCGAAGCGAACCTCGATACTTCCCGCTGCGCCGACCGGGGCCTTCTCGGCCAAAGCCCTCGAGGCTGCGATTAAACAAACTGTCCGGGAGTTTTGCGTAGAACCAGACTGTGTAGGGCTGCGGAACCAAGGCTCGGATACTACTGAGACATGCCCACATGACGAGATGGAATTCCGCCACGGGTTGTGCACGAAGACGTGTGTACCAGTTTCTTATATACGACAGGAAGGAGTAGAGACCTGACTGACGAATTACAGAGCTGTATTGGCCATCACAAAGGATAACGTGGATGCGCTGCCAACTCTCTTCACGACGTACGACGTGTCTGCCGCCCTCCGCGGCTGCACGATTTGGCAAGTTGCACGAGCGACCTCGGCCGCAACGACCTTCTTCAAGCCGATCAAACTTGGTCGAGATGGGATTGAGTTCGTCGATGCAGGTTTCGGATACAACAACCCGTGCGAAGTCCTTATCGAGGAGGCCCGCCAGCAGTTTCCTACTCGTGGACAGTTGCGAGTCCTGAGCATTGGGACTGGGCTTGGAGACGTCGTCGCTATTAAGAACACTCGGCTATCGATTTTAAAATGCGCTCAAGAAGATGGCCACCTCCTCCAAAAAGGTTGCTGCAAGTCTAGACGGCCGGTATGGGGATAGCGGCCAGTACACTCGGTTCAATGTGCATCAGGGCTTACAAGACATCACGTTGGCAGATTGGGAGGAGGCAAGCACAATATCGGCGCATACGAGAAACTATCTGAGTGAGAATCGGCGGGCTGTTCAGCGGTTCGTAGACAGCTTCACTTCTGTGGAACAAGCCGAGAGCCGTGAAGTACTTGACGGGGTAACGGCTAATTCACCAGAGACAGCGGCTGTGAATGAACTCAATGGAGGCCCTAGGTGTTAGTATAGAAAAGGCTTTCATATGATGTAGTAGTGGTTGTTGACTATGCCGCAGACGCTACATGCCTGCCTCGCTATACCATCGCTTCACCAAAACAGGACATCCCACTCTTCCCCCAAACGCGGTCTCCTCAAGTACGATCTCCAGATACAACCTCATATCCGGTAGCAAATCCAGTGTCCAACACTCGCCAACTCACATCCCGGCCACAGTGGTCCATTGGTTATACTACACCAACAACAGGAAATGAAGCGCGTCCGCTTGCGAGATCAGATAGCCTCGAAACTATGGTCCCAGAGTTCGCTGAAGATATCAATATATCTAGGGCTTATAACCCAAGACCGAACCTTCTAGCAGCAATCGATCACCCCAATTACAACCGAAGGGTCACTGGCGGTGCGTCCTTGGCTGGCATTGTGCCCAAGTTGGGAAGCGAGACAATTGTGGAGCTAATGTGTGTAATAGGACCCGTTACTGTGAGGACAATTTACGAACGACTGAAAACTTCCGGCACGTAACGCCTTTATTTCAAACCTCTCGTGCCTTTAATATATGCTAAGCAAAAATATCAGAAGCCTTTGAAGTACCTTACGACTCTCGAGGACATTCTCTAAGCCGGATATTCATTGGCCGTGAAGAGGAGATGGATCACGTCGCAAAGCTTCTTCTCCCCGGTTTAACGCCTGGGAGAAAAGTGTGCACTGTGCATGGACTTGGTGGGATAGGGAAGAGCCAGCTGGTAGCACAGTTTGCTCATCGATTCCGAAGCTCGTACACCGCAGTATTCTGGATCGATGAAGCCACCGAGGACAGTTACAAGCGGAACCTAGCCAAAATTGCGTACCAGGTGGTACCAGACGCGGCACCGATAGACGAAAGCGACCCAGCGGTCCTGTCTAAACTCTCAGAAGTTGTCTACTTCTGCCTCATACGCTACTTATGCACAGTTTCATGCAATCATCTTACCTAGTAACATGATTAGATCAAGTAGGGACCCGGAATGACGAACAACACCACACGCTTCGGACGAACGGTCAGCATGGCTCCGGGGTCGGTCAATTAGTCACTGATACGAGCGTGGGCAGCTCTTACTTAAGCCATCGTAGTCTCTTCATCCAGGAGGAGACCAACAGAGGTTGGCCAACGATCGTGAGGTCTCAGACTTACACTATGAGTTGGCCTCACTGTGCCAAAATCAAAACACTAGCTGATCGCCGGCCGTTATCACAGTGATCGGAATCTTTCTGCTTATTGCGGATTTCTTTTTTTCCACTTCTTCTTTACCCTCGCCACCTCGCAACCTGAACAATGGAGGTCCGCTTCCAACAATCATCATAATTGTCCTTAGCGACATCCTAGCCATAGTCTTTGCCATCTGTGAGCATTCTAAACACAGGCTTTTGGACTTCAGTTTAATCCATTCTGAGTTCAATTTATTAGTTATTTATTGAACTACTTATTTTGAACGAGAGTGTGAAGTGTTTGAGATCTCCTAGCACGCCTATCGCCACTTCCACTGCAGCTTCGTTGTGAAACACTCCATTCGCGACAGGAGCGTGTCCAGTCAACAGGAGCATAGTAGGAGAGACCCAACTGCCTCGCATTAAAAGTACCATGGTATGCTCTTTTCCCGGGCCAATCTCCAATGTCTAGTACACCAAGGTGGGATACATAAAGACGACGCGCCTCCAGATACATCGCACCCCCGTCAAGAATCATCTTCTTCGTGGCCAGCATACAGCCAAGCAGCGCAAAGAAAATGTGTTTGATATCAAAAAATTAGGCCCCTCCCATGGCCCGGGAGACACCTGTACCTGCAGACGCTTCTGTGAGATGCGCTTCAGGCCTTCCCACTTCGATGTTGAGTTTTTCCAATTCTTGAGCTGGAGAACTCGAAAGTAGGAAGTGTTCATATGGAAAAAGAAGACTGACACATTGTACGGAGGACGAATGTGGGTTAAATACTTCCTAAGGGGGCGTAGAATGGGAACAAAGAATTGCGGTGTCATCATGAGCTGAGAGGGACATTAGGCAGCGATGGATGCCTGCATCAGCTGCAAATACATTTTGCGAGTCCTCTGCCAATCGTCTAGCGGGTTCCGGAACAAATCTGTTTTGGAGGAGTCTATTCTGGGCCTTAAACTGCGCTTCAGAGGCGCGCTGGGATATTCCTTTCACAACATGAAGCAACGCTGCCACGTTCAGATTGGGATCAAGGAGTGAAGCTCTGAGGTACAAGTGGCCTCGTGCGTAGCCATTACCCTGCTTTAGAGAGTGCTCTTTCCAATGAGACCTTCCTCCCTTGCTTGATGGTAAATGCCCGCCCATCTCGGACTATCTGTTCGACGTTCGGCAAAACCAGCTGTCCTTGTCCCAATTAATCCATGTCTGCCCAAATGAATGCGTGAGCTTATAATCATATCAGCAAACTCGGCGAGCTAAAAGCAGTAGACCATCACATCAATGAGAAACTGCTCTCGTTCAAGACCACATGGCCTCTTTTGGACGTGATCTTGGAGTAGACCCCAAATGTACCGATTTGGAGAGGCAGTCCAATCTCCGCCGGCTGGTAAACTGGTGTATTGTTCCACCGGTTCTCAAAACCCTAGAGGAGAAATTCCAGTCTTGCAAACCAACATTTAGCCCATCCATCGTCTTGAGCAGTGAAGCGGAACTCATGAGCGCTGGAAACCCGTCTGATTTTGTCACCCTACGTCCTGATCACAGTCCGACATAATTCGTTGTAGGTTTAAGTTGAGCAGCCGTAAAACTTTTTGAAGTCGACCGACTGACAGATTGGGAGTTTTCCAAGATTGACTAAGCCAGGTGTCTTCCCCCTGACCCTCCCCCTTATCCTCAGTGGATGATGCACCAGCTGCAGTCATCATCGTGATGTTAAGGTCAAGGTAAATTACGCATTGCCTGAATGGCATTCTATTATCACCAAAACGATCTATACGCTGAAGTCCATTCATGAGCTCAAATGCTCTACGTGTCTGCTTCTTGCCTTGGCTTTTCGGAAGAAAGTTGAAGGCGAGGATGAGCTTTAGAGAAGGCCAGAACATAACTCCATGCAAACAGAACGGGAAGCGCATGAGACATGCATGAAGAGTACGCGTTTGCTAGCGTACACTAAGCGATCAAGTCTTGGGAATAAGGGACATTGCAACTAAGATCTCTCTAACAATGATTTAGAGACACAGATTAACTTGACCATAGGATAGGCTCGGAGCCTGTACATGACGAAGTCAAATTCATGGTCCTCCCAAAAACAGGTGTACGGAAACCTGGGTCAAGGCTAAGATGGCCTTGGATAGTCCTGGGAGTGGTGAAGAGCAAATAGCCAGAGACTTAAGATACAGAGAATTGATCGAGAGAGGTTACGGGCAAAGGTGAGCATCGAGCTGGTTTTATCGTGAGCACTATCACACATGGAGCCTACATAGTGGTCCAGCTTTCTGGGGTAGTGAAAGGGTGTTGCAGCGGACGGCGGGATGAGGTCAACTTTAGCTCACGGTTAAGTATCATTAATCACCCTCGGATCGAGGATGACCCGGCCTAAGATGCAGCGGATCGGAGTGGCATGAACTGCCCCACTTCATGATGCTTGACTCTCGGACATATGTTTCGTGCGTTCTGTCTTCTTAGTACCTCACTAATGTGTTTAAGCGGGAGTTGGAGGTTCATTACGCTGTCTGCCTACGGTTCTACTGTAATAAAAGAGTCTGCTTCGATCAAGCCGCTCAGTGAAGCTGTTTTCACATGGTTCATACCTCACAGTGTCTCTAGACGGGCCTCACGTCTAGAGGCCGAGCTAGTAGATGCTGGGGCCCTTGTCCATGGCCTGTTC
Organism: Neonectria hederae; assembly: GCA_003385265.1. Classification (NCBI taxonomy): domain Eukaryota; kingdom Fungi; phylum Ascomycota; class Sordariomycetes; order Hypocreales; family Nectriaceae; genus Neonectria; species Neonectria hederae. The sequence continues at coordinate 239,441 of QGQB01000225.1, read as the reverse complement.
CGTACCTATGTCCTTCCCATTTGGGACGCTTCTCGACTAGCTCGGACATTGAGTGAAGATCGTGACGACTAGGCAATGAGTTATATATAGAACATCACAGAGCACGCACTTCATACAAGGTTGGTTAGTCTTCCAGGTGACATGGCTGGTCAACAGGCAGCTTCTTTAAAACTAAAGGCAAGTTATTTAGACTATTTTTGCCAAAACATTGTCAAGCGGAGATGAATGCAGCATGAGGTATATAATTTCCATGTTATTATCTTAGTCGTATTGAATGTCAGTGAAAGAGAATAGTACAAGGTGTTGCATATGAAAGTCTAGCCGGACAACTGTCGTATGAGAAGCGACATGTCTCGAGTGCCAGCTGCATGACTGTCCACCTGGTCTGGGCATTGCTGCTCATGTTTCGGTGCCTGAATAATCTCAAGCCTAATATTAGCTCACTTCGTTGCAAAAGCGTGCGGTATACCATTAAAGAGGGAAGCGAACCGTTTCGAAGGCATTCTTCAAACCAAGGCCATCAGGGCCCAAGGTGTTTGGTGAGGGTATTTAGGACCACCACCAGCGGCTGGAGCTTTTACTCTTCAAGTCATTCAGCTTGGCGGACAATGTCGACTTCTCTTGCTCGCTCAGCTTGGTGCCCACGGCGTCGAGGACCTTCAGGTGTTCCTTCTTGAGGTCCTCGAATCCGTTGTCCAGCTCCTTGTGCCACGGGTACAGCACGAACACCTGGAAACACAGCGCGGAGCTGGCCACCATGAAGTTGGTTACAGAGATTGCCCGTGTGACTTTCATGGTGAGTCGGGTGACTTGAGTAATAATCCCGCAAGAGGCTGGTGGTTGAGATGCCTTTCCAGGTACTGCCGGTGTGCGAGAAAAGAGCCGCGGCGCTTAACTGCTCACTGCTCACTCAGCTCACTGACGTCAGGTTGGATGTGGCGTGGCGGTGACCTGGGCAGCAAGGGAGGGGGGGGGGCAGTTAAACCACGGGGATGAATGGGACGATGGCAAAAATGGCGAATGTGTCAGCGTCACGGAGCAGAGGGCAGAAGGGCAACGGATGGTATGAAGGTTCGATCTTGGGAGAGAAATAAAACAAAGCAATAAATGAGGTTACATGGGAAAGATTACAATAGGGAAAAGACAAGGTTCCACAACACGACTCGGTGTTTTTCTCCGGTACCGGGAAAGACCGCGTGCTCACATGCCGCTCGGTCCGAGGCCAGCAAATGTCAAAAGTGGTCTGATCTGAGGAGTCGCGAACTGTCACGGGTGGATACTGTTGGGCTGTGTGGATGAGTCTTCATTGGTGTGTATGAGTAGCGCGCGTTGCATTCGGCTGTCATGTGTAGGGGCCATCCCTGCTTGCGGTAAGCAGGTCGACGGAGGGTGCATACCTCGTACGTATGTTTTAGGTATACCACTCCGTCGGGATCGTCATTCACAGTGGTCCCGTGGAGCCTCGATGAGTGTCAAGTGTTAGTTCAACCATCTACTATGTATGTATCTATCTACCATGTAAGCTAACAACCAGCCACCTGTGATGAACATGACTCGGCATGTCTCTCCCTCTCTGCTCAGTCATCCAACTTGACCCTCCGCGTCCGCAATAGATTCCAGCCACGTATTCCAGTTGATATCTCCATCAACATCCATATCCACATCCATTCCCGCGAAAACGTCAACCGTCGGGTCCGCGTCCGCCCAGAGCCACGGCGCGAAGCCCGGTCCTGCCGACTGGCTACCTGACCAGTCTGTCGGGACTGTGATCGGTGTGCTGAATGAAGAGCCCTCAAATCCACTCTGAGTCTGTGCAGTCATGGCTTTCGGATTCGTAGATGGTCCAAGACTCATGTTGGACCACATCTCGTCTTGTGCGTACGTAGGATCAGCAACGAGGTTCTGCTGTGGTGCATCGACTCCTTGCATCACAATCGGCGAGTGAGAGGTATCTTTTCCAGAAGTCCCAGAGAGCTGTTTCCGACTGTCGGACTCCGTTGGCATGCCGACAAGACTGCGCCAGTGCTCGCGGAATGGCTCTTCACTTTTCCCAGTTGGAAATGGTCCAGAGCTGGCTGGACCTGGTATGCTACGGTCACTCATCTCTAGCCGTTCAATACCTGCCTCATCGCCCTGTAAGCGCTCGAGCTCTGTCTGGCGATGCTTTCGCGCCTTCGCCATCAGCTTCCGCAGCGGAACCCAGATCTGTAAGTTCTTGTCCATGTTGGGCTGGGCTGGGATTAGCCAGCTGCTGTGAAGTGCGACCCAAGCTCGCTCAACCATCGGCGACCACTGACGACGACACGCCTCGATCAAAAGGTAGACGATGGCGTGCCAGTGGGTGTAGGTTTGAAAAATCCAGCGCCAATGGCGGCATCCTTGTTCGGCGTTGAGGGCGTGGTTGAATTCCGCCACCTCCAAAGCCGCGATAAATAGCTTGTTCCGGACCTCGCCTGAGAACTCGTCGCTCGGCGAGGAGAAAAGCGTAGGGAGGTATATAAAAAGGGTAAACTTGGATATGACGAGGCGGCTAGAAGTGACCAGCATCCAGTATGCGATATCTCCTGATTCCGTTTTATATTGCAGATAGCCTCGTTCAAGCTTCTCGTAAAAACGGTCTAGCAGTCGGCTTTGTTCTTCCAAACTTCGTCCACCGCCTTTGACCGCCGGAGCCATCATCTGTCTCGTGAGGCCGCAAATCTCAAACAAGACGAGTGGAAGTGACATGTCAGTAACGGCTTTGCGCTCTGCTGGCGGTTCACTGGTCTCAGGACCGATATCTGCGTCATTGATATTCAAAGGGAGTTTGGTATCAAAACTGTTGCTTGCGATTGTGAAATCCGCTCCTTGGTCCTCTGAGGTCCGGACATCTAGGGTGCAGAGTACCCACCAGACTCTTCGTCGGATCTCCGCCTCGAAAATAGATAGGTGCTCAAAGTGAGAAGGGTCCCGTTGCAATCCGATCGATTGAGCCATCCTGATGACAAGACCCGTCATCATCCACACGAACCTCGGGCTATCATGGCGACGAGCAAGAAATAGAAAGATGGTAAAGGCTTGGACTAGCACGATATCGGGTACGTTGAGGAAATCCGCCTTAGCCAGGGCATGTTCTAGACCGAGACGATACTTGAGATTGAGCTCTGCTTTGGTAGAGCCAAAGTTGGTCATCACCTAGACACATCGAAAAGGTAAGTCCATGTTCCGAAGCATGTCTAAAGCGACCTGATTAAACAACAGGCATCACTTACATCATCATCTTCCATGGAGGTAACGGCTGCGTAGTAGATTGAGAACATCAAAGCCTCGTTAGCCGGTGTGAGACTCGACATGTCGCTACCACGCATCCCACGCATCATTTTGGTGACGCTTGGCATGTGGACAATCTGTAGGCTGAAATTCACGCTCTCGGAGAATACGTCTAGGAGGAAAGGAATCTGGGATGGTAATGGGCGAAATTTGCGTAGGTCTAGCGCGGAGGCGCCCAAATGGTGACCAAACAAGAATCCATGCCGCTCGGAAGGCGTTCGTCCGAGTTCTTGGGTGGACGGCGTCTTCCCTGGTGATTCCTCATCCTCTGAGGTATCAGAATCGCCGCTTGCCAGTCCTTGAGTATTCATCTTCAGCTCATCAAGCTAGAGGGCGGTCAGTTACCGGCCCGAGCGAGTTGAAGGCGCAGTCAAGGCATTGACAGACCTCATCACTGACACGGGACCAAAAGCCACTACCGACATAGCGGCTTCGACTCGTGTCTTGGAGCACCAATCTTCCGAAATGTTTCTGCACATCTGTGGCGCTTGCGGTCGACGACGTGCTCATCTGGCGATCCACGTCTCGCTCGTGCGTCGACGTCTCGGGAGAGTTGACCCCGGACGAGCCACCAGCCGCCGAACTCCCCGCCGCATTCGCCTGCTCAAGCTGGCCACTGAGCTGCTTGACGAGGTCCTCGAGACTCCGCAGCCTGTCCATGACCTGGCTGGCAGCAGGTTCGATATCTTGCGGCGCCTTTGCCGCATTGTTAGTGACGCGCTCAAGGCGACGGGCCCATTTCGGAGGGCGGTCATTCGCCGGGACGACACAGGCGATGTTGGCGCGGCGGCAGTTGGAGCACGGCGACTGTTTGTCGCAGCGGACCTTGCGGCTGCGGCATACGACGCAGCTGCGCAGCTTGGACGCCGGGGAGGACGCGGACGCGGGCGAGGCCGACGACGTCGCGGGTGTCTCGGAGGCTGAAGCCGGGCCGGCCGCGCCGGCACTGGGCGGAGGTGGCGCCTGCGACATGCTGGGGCTTGACAGCTGAGGGAAGTTGGCTTATTACTCTCGGCGCTTGATGTTGCATGCGGACAGACAGCCTGCTCGAGGCGTCCAGTCTGTGATGACGCCTCACATAGGTTTTGGGAGTAAAATCTCACCCAGGCCGTTAACATATCCAAACAGCAAGGACCTATAAGTCAATTCTCTACATACATTTAAAACTCATATCATTGCATTTTCCAAATTATTAAGCTCTATAGCAGTGTAAGTGGTATGGGTTTACGTGGAGAATGAGCAAGATGGAATTTAGCTGCACCTTGATTAAATTTGAGGTTCCCTCTCAATTTTCAGGTGTATTCTTGGATACTTGCTGTTAGAGCGATGTCCATTAGTGGTCCACGCACTAGCCCCCGCTTTTGTCTAGGTCTACTCTCGTTGTGAGGAATACTTCGTTCATCAGTAACCTGAAAACATCGTTGCGCTGGTATTTCTGAAGAGAAGAGAGAGAGGGGGGATACAAGAATAACTATAGAATAAAAAGGTTCCACATCTAGACTCAAAATTATGGCATAGATAATAGACTATATGGGGGATTAATTACATCGAGCCCCGTCGAAATATGTTGCTGCGACACCAGTCTAACCAACCCACCAACCACCGTTCCGTAACCATGTACTTGGATCGAACCGTTCCCAGATCCTCTTCAGTAAGTGATACTTGCAATCTTCTTGACGTACTTCGCCTCCCTCTTCAGCAGAAGATTATCTGCCATCCACCTCCCCACGTCTTCCCTGGAAATGGTGTAGCCAATGGCATTTGACTCCCGTCCGGACTTTGGGTCCTCAACTCCCACCCGGATCGGCTTCTCTGTCGCGCCATCGACCAACAAGCTGGCACGGACAACAGTGAAGTCTTCGCCGCTCTCAGCCAGGCTGTCCTCCATGATTCTCTTGTCCTCGTGGGGCACCTTGAGCATGACATGGTACAGCGGGACCATCACCACGGGCACGTCACGCCCGAAGCGAGACAGGCCCGTGGTGCTGCAAGCAACGATCAAGGGTCTTCCCGCAGCGCCCTCGCGTCGGAGTTGCGCCAGAGCCTCGAGGAGAGTGGCTATGCCTTTCCTGCAACACATCGGGTCGTCGACGGTCAGCTTGGAGAGGATGGGCTTGCCGCCGATGGTGAAAACAATCTCGTCGACGATTGTCCCATCTTCTTTTTTGAGACCCTGCGAGACAGCCGCGATGTCGTGCGCATTGCCCTGGACGACTTGCAGGTTGGGGCTTGTCTCGAGCGGGATGATGTCGGTGAGCCTCGAGGGCGTGCGGCAGAGGGCGATGCACTTGTGGCCCGCAGCGAGGGTGCGTTTGAGTGCTGAGAGGCCAACGCCGGTGCTGGCGCCAAGGAATGCGACGGTCTTGGGCGACATGGTACCTAGTCTAAGTGGTGAAGTGTGTGTGATTGGTGTTGGGTGATTAAAGCTGGGATTTGTCCGTCTAACTGTTTAAAAGAGAACAGAAGCCGAATTGGGTAATTGTGTAATTATAGTTAAGATTGAGATGCTTGAAGCTGTTTGTGTTTATTCCCCATCATCAATGAAGCCCGGCAATCGTGCTGTTTATATGTCTACGGAGTGATCTAATAAGGCAATAAGCAACTTTAGCCGGCAGCGCGAATTGAGGCGCCCGAAAGTTGACCGAGCTGGCCGAGATGCGCGCGAGCGTCTGCGCGGCCGCAATTGGAGAGAGTCCACGTGATCCTCTCGCTCTTTTTTCGCTGCCCGCCTTGCCACGGTCGGTCTAATGTGGCCCGTGGCTTTTTTGGTGGCTTTTTGGTGGCTCGCATTCATTGGTCGAAGTCGGACGATTCGGGGCCGGCAAGCTGGACATGGCGTACACCAGACACGATGGGCATGACTATATGGATCAAGGAACCCTTGGGCAATTTATTAGATATTCCATAGTACAAAACAATTACAATATTCAGGTCTACACAGATATCTCAAGTCTATTGTCAACAACCCAAAAACAAAATATGGGCAAACCCATTTCCGTATGCGCGCAGGTCGAAATCCTCGCACCACCAGCCACTGTCCGATCAATAGTACGTATCTGGTTAATTACCTACCAAGCAAGCTGCTCTTACTAACCATCTACAGTTCCTGGACTTTGCTCAATACAAGCAATGGCACGAAGGTTGGGAAATTGTGCCCATCGACCCAGCCAAGAAGCCCTTCGAATTGAAGAACTCCGACACCCTCAAGGTCTCTATGAATGGGATGAAATTCCATCCAACTGTAACAGTACGTTCTCCCCACCTAGCTCCTCAGTTATTTATCTGTTCTAAAACCCCTCGTCAGCATAACTCTTCTGGGTCCTTCATCTGGGAGGGCGCTTTGTGGGGGCTTCTCGTTGGAGAGCATAAGTTTGCTTTTTCCCCCAGCAAGGAAAATCCTGGGGGTACCACATTCATCCAAAGTGAAGAATTTCGAGGCCCCTTGACGATCCTCTATTGGCCTTGGAGGAATACGGAACATAATTCGCCCAACTGGGAGGCGTTCAATGCGTCTCTGAAGCAGGAGGCTGAAAAGTCTTCTTCTTAGGTCGTGACGTGGCGAGGATTCTCGTTTTTCTTTCAGTGAGCACGACAAGCGCCACAAGTGTCACATCATTGTGATAGTTGAGAGGATTGCGAGTTATGGTATCAGCATAGACTGAATCAAATATTGAATATTATTGGGAATTATTTTATTAGTAGAAATAGCATATGAGATTAGTTACATTAAGAGGCGGGTCGTCTCTATAATATCGTACAGAATTTATCTTAATAGTAACAACTGTTATCATTACAGTACACTTGCTAATGGTTATGTTCTGGAAAAGAGGGATGTTGCATCAGTGTAACTAAGCGATTATTTCCTTAGAAAACCTGGTTTCAAAGCTCATACCCAGAAGAGCAAACATCAATACACTATCTTCAACCCCAAAATACAAATTTTCGCACCTATCTTCTCATTGAATCGTTCGTTGTAAAGTCTTGAGGGTTGCGCCTCAGACGGGCAATAGATAGCCTGTGTTGAATGGAGAATGGTCTCAAATAGTCTAATAGCGTGTCTCATGGATAATACCGCAAATGTATAACTCCGCACCCAATCATCCCTGGTAAGTGATGAAACTTGTAAAAAGAAACGAAAAAAAACACTCGACTAACTATTAGACGGTCACATCTCGAAAGCTGCAGTGTCAGGGATGTAATGCTCCTCACCAAGCTCCTACAAGTCTCCTGTTCACTCACCCCTTCCCAGAAGGACCAGATTAGCCACGTTCATTCCTGCCATTATGACCCAGATCAGTACCGCTATAGCGGTGGTATACCACGAGTTGGCCATTTTAACATTCCCATCGTTCACACTCCCCGTCTCTACAGACGACGGGTTGCCCGCCCTCGCGTGCTGTTCGATGAGATTGAAGTGAGCTCGGTCAGCCCGAACCGTCATGTACTTTTGGCGGCACGTGAAGTAAATCAGGGGAGCCGTTACGAAAGGCAGAACAACGCTCAACACCACTTGCGATGCATTGAGTGCCTCACTAAGGCCAGTTCGCCCCACAGCTCCGGCAATGATGATGCTGGGCGTGATGCTGATACTTCTGGTCACGAGACGACGTATCCAAGGCCGAAGTTTCCAGTTTAAAGCTCCTTCGCTGACCATCTGCCCAGCAATAGTGCACACTATCCCGGCCGAGATACCAGAGAGTAGCAGTGCGAGAGCGAAGATGGTGCCAGCAGCTGGAGAGATTGATTCTGAGAGCAGTTTGTGGATGCTGAAAATATCCGCGTCAGGGGCGTCGGGGTTTTCATACAGAGAGACTCCAGAGACAATCAGGATAGCCGAGTTGACGAACAACGCGAATGTGAACAAGGCAATGGCCAGTTCGGCAGTTGAAACCTTGATCGAGTACCGTATAGCTCTGAGCGACGGGACGTAAAACCCCTTATCGATGCCTTGCTCACTTATGGACGGCTCCGGTAGGTCGGGAGGCAGAAGTCCATGTTTCTCGTCGTAGGCTCTAAGGCGAGGCTGGACGATTCCCGAGCCAAGGTAAAGGCTATGCGGCATTACCGTTGCACCCAGAATTCCACATGCTTGGTAGAGACTTTGCGGCGTCAGTAACTGTTGACTGGGGGATATCACAAAGTGAGAAGAACACACCCTTTTTGCTCAACAATCGCGCGTGATGGCAAGTACCCTTTGAAGACGTCTCCGACATGGGTATCATCAATCAACGACAATTGAAAGCAGAAGCAAACTACCACGGCAATGACCAAACCCACAATAAAGAACTCAAAGATTCGCAAGCCTTTCATGGATCCGTGGGGTCGGTAAAAGAAGAGAATGATCATGACATCGAGGATTGAAATGGCACACCCGACTACTAAAGGTACGGCAGGGGCGAGCAGGTTCAACCCAATAGCGAAGCCAATGACCTAGGAAAGTTGTAAGCGTTCGAGCGTTCACGGTGTACAAGAGGCAGACGCCATTGCGGAGGCGCCGAGATGGTTGACAAGCATACTTCTGCAATATCCGTTGCAATGATGGCGACTTCGGCAAAGAAATAGAGGATGTAGTTCAGCCATGGCGGAAGGAATGCGCGACAGGACTCGGCGAGGTTGAGTCCAGTGACTGTGCCAAGCTTGATGCAAAGACTCTGGAGGAAAATGGCGAATATATTGGCGAGGAGAACAATGAAAAGGAGCTTGAAGCGGTACGTAGCTCCAGCAGCAACGTCTGTAGCATAGTTTCCGGGATCAACTTGAGAGACATGGCGTGTTAGTGCACGTGTGGAGTCCTCTGCAGGCGACCAACGGCTTACTGTAGGCAACAGAGATCATGAATCCTGGCCCAATGAAAGAGCTGAACTTGAGGATTGCATTCTTCAACCGCTTGAGGGGGTTGGAGCCATCTCCGCTCTCGCGGGCGGACCCATTGCGAGACGCCGAAGATGGCGAGCGGAGGGGGAGAGGAGCGGCCAAGTTCAATGCCGGCTCCTCTCCCGAGGGTTGGCCAATGACGACTTCATTGGCCGGCGGGGAGGTCGTTCCTGGATTGCCAAGACCCGGGTCCGGACTGAATCTATCCGGGGCGCTTGGCGGCGAATCGCCAATCGACAGGTCTTGGTCGGCGCGCTTCAATTCTCTGGCATTGACGGTGCCGTTGAGGTCCTCGTTGGTTGTCAGGTCATTCGAAAGCGGGTTGGGGTTCTGATTGTACCCATCTCCCTCGTACGGCTCTTCTGTTCGCGAGGTACGGTTCATGCTTGAAGCATACAGCACGCGAGGCAACGGTGATCGAATCTTCCAGTGACCGATGACGATGGCCTTGACCGCTTCAATGGCTCAACAGTCCAAATAGACTCGCACTCATGTAACCCTAAAACGTCTTAGCCAGCCGCATCAGGTGACTCCCTATCGCGAAGTGGTCGGGTAGGACGGAAGTACACGAACCGGGACTGGGTCAGAGAGAAAGGAGAGAAGAAACGAGCCTCTTCCTGAGCATTGAAATTCGATGAAATTCCACAAAACTATGCGTACACGCGTGAATGGGGCATTTTCACTATGCAAGACTTCTTCTACGTTGCAGCTTGCGTGGTGGCTGGGACTTGCGGCCATACGGATACGACTAGATCAGCCCATCTAGCGTCCGTCTCCACCCGTCATTTCAACCCGCAAACTTCCACCTACAAACTACGCTTGCCTATTGATGCCGAGATATCCGAGAAGGCGGTTTATTTTGTGTTAAGGAAATAGTGCACACCTGCTCTACAATCATAATTGTCTGCTCCTTGTGCAAGCCTTGATGCTTGCACAACAGGCAACATTAACTACCTAGCCGACTCCACCAGAACTCTCCTGGTTAGCTTCTGTACATGCACCATTGCGTGACCATCAACCTCAGTGTAGATTGTTACACTCGTTCATGGTTACATTTGCATGAGTTTGCACTTTGATGCAAGTGTTTAATGAATATCGCTACATCATCTACTCATCAAAAACTTTCTGCGGAGAAATAAAAGAGCTGCGCCCCCCTGTGCTGTGCAGGGTAGATGTAAATGTTCTTGTTCCTCATTAGTGCTCTCAGTTTTAGTCTATTTCTTCATACGCGAAAGCTCAGATATGTATCATTGCACATACGAAGTAGAACAAACAAATTGCGGTAGCGGTACGGTTAGTTATTATTAGGTAGTTGTGGAATAGAAGTCAAAGTCGCAAATAGTTCATTAATACCAGTCCGTTGTTGGACCGGTTCCTAAACAATGGTAGAATGCAGGGAATTAATCACCTATAAACTTTCTTTCCCCTCCTCACATTGACAAGCGAAACAAAAATGAAAAGGCTGGGCCTATTCGAGAAGTGAGCAAAAATTTAGTTTAGCCAACACAGGCCTGATTCGAACAGACGCCTCCGAGGAGATATGATTTCTAGTCATACGCATTAGACCACTCTGCCACTGTGTTTTAAGCTAGGCTTGTGATACAGATGGAGCATGTAATTTAACAATAAGAACCTATTACAAATATCTGAAGTCGTTACTGAGTTATAGTTCTTCCAGGAGACGTGTACGTGGAAGCCCCTCACAACCTCATAAAGGGATCAAGACATATTTAACATAATTTCTTTTGATGCGGGCCTGACGAATACCATACATTATGATTCTACATCGCCGCAACCCAAAGATCCAAATTTCCAAGGTGAGCATCATGACCGTTTCTTCGCAAGACAACATGGGATGGTGAATATCCCAAGAGAAGAATACTCACCGTCGACGGGTAAAATTAGTAGAAGTTCTGGTAGGAAACACATGTTCCTTGTAATTCTGGTGTTGTGAATCGTAAATGTGTTAATCATTGGGCACCCTGACGTGAGTTATCTTGTTCACTCGAGTGAATGTCAATCAGGTACCTAAGGATGGACGATTGGAACCAAGTTAATTGTGAACAAGTTACTAATGATGTAAAAGAGAGTCTCTAGGTTATGCTTTGAAATACATGTTCAGTTAATTATTAGTAAAGGGGCTTTGGTAATTCACTAGTCTACCTATCGCAGTACGCATTCTGATTTTTCACGACCTCATAATGAAAACCACAGGCTATAGGAGCTCTAGAATGACATTGCTTGATACAATATTCTACCGTGATATGATTCAGTTCACTACATTAGCTGTGCACAACTGATGAGCCGTTCTCTGGCCCAATTTGCTGTCAATAATATCAACAAATACGTAAGGTGCTGAATAACTGATCTAGTAGAGTACAAGCAACACTGAGTATGATCTCAGCAACAGTTCATTGTCGATGAATGATGCTTGAATTGCAAAACTATCGCAAATCCTTTTCATATAAGAGCTCAAGAACGTCCACGCAATGTCAAACAGAAGGTTCACAGCACACCACAGCGAAACAAACCACAGTCTTTCTTTCAGGACCAGCAACAACATCACGGACAAGATGTGCGATCTGAACATCATCAAGTGCGAAGGGTGTGGTCGGATTCTCAACTCCCACAAAGACACATGCATCAAAGTCAAAGTCGCCAATCAAGTCTGCGGCAACGTCAAAAGCCTTGTTGGCTTCGCTTCACAGGGCGAATGCACCGTGTGCCCTCCGAAGAAGAAAAAGGACTGTGTCCTGATGGGCGAAAAATAACAGATCATCCTTTTCTCCATCGCGTCAATGACCCGTCACGGTCTCATGGACAAGAAGGCATCCTTGCTCAGGGGGCGACAGGAGACGTGGCTGAAGGCGTTGGATTGGCTAGGAACCACGGAGAAGCATGGCAGCACGGCAGCACGGCAGCACGGCATGGCAGCGAGGAAACAAAGAGTGGCGCATTGCGGCGAGGCTGGTGGTATTGCTGACCCACCTCGGACTCCGTAATATGGCCGGAGATTGTGGCGAACTAACGAGGACGAACGAAGTGTTGCCTCGCCTATGCATTATCTTAGGACCCAGTTCGCAAGACACACTGGAAATTGCCGTCAATGCTGCCTTGGAGCGTTGCATGTCTCTTTAATTAGCGCCCTTAGTCTTGCAGGGGCGGTTCTCTGGTTAAAAAAAAACAAAATAACCTGTAACTTAGGGCGTGGAACGATGGCGAAACCACTTTCGCCTTGAAACAATCGGTAGTGTTGTCCACACGTGATAAATTGATGGGCAGAGTGACGTCGTTCATATGGGATTTCTGGATGCAGAACCCATGTTGCGGGTGTTTGCCATCAGGCAGTCGCGAACTTTGCATCGGGATCTTCTTGAGTGTGGATGCAATTCCAGGGTATCCGGTTTGGGGTAAGTGACGTCAATGAAGCCATCCGGGCTGTTGACCGTCGATCATGACCCCACGGAGGCACCAAGCAAACCCACTCGGTCCGGTCGGGAACCCATTCTGTCGGGTCTTCAAGTAATAGATCCGGAGCAGCCTCCGGAAAACGAGGAGAAAACACTCCGGCGCCAGACAAGAGGCGTAGAGGACCCTGGAAATCCTTTGATTAGCCTTGAACTGGCCTCAAGCAGCTGTGGCCAATGGATCCTCTCAACATCAAAGTTGATCTATTTGTTTCTCACAGGATCCACCCCGGACCAGCCCTCTCCGCGCTCCCCCTTGTTGAAGTGGTGCCTGGCGGTGGAGCGGGGGCTTTCTCCCACACCGCTTGCGGGAGGGAGCTTGGGAGCACAACGCTTGTGAGGTGCTTTTGGGTGCGCAAGCGCGTTGCCCCGGCGGGCCCACATCCAGTCAATGGCCATCTTTGAGACATGATCTTGTGGTGTGGGGTTCACACAAACGAACGGGCTTGTCGACTTGTTGAGGTGGGTGCGTCGTGTAGCAGTCGAAAGGGTCTCGAAGATTGTGGGTTGAAAGGCACACACCTTGAGTGGAAGCCAACCAAGTCGAACCGCTACCAGGAACGGACCACAGGAGTCAAGTAGTCTGGGCCGTTCACCTCCCACGGATTCCCTGTGTTATGTGGAATAGCTGATGCCTGCCTGGGCAGCTCAGTCTCCTTCGACATGTGATGCATCATATTGTCAAGAACTGAAGTACCTCCACGGCCAATACAGACGTGAGGCTTTCACTTGGATAATATCATAAGATCAGCCACTTGAAGGCCAAGGCGGTGGTGCCTGATTGCAAATGCAATAGATAGGACTGATTGCGCTTCTTGGCGGATTGACGCAGCCTCAAAACCGAGACCGAGGTTGCTGGTGGCATTTTCCTCCACGCTTTCCCTTTGAGTGTCGTAAGGCGACACTTCCGTACCGGGCCCCACATGAGCCCAGCCAAGCCAGAGATGCAAGCAGTGACCTTAAGCTACTACTGATATTACAAATTAGCTGCAGAAATAAGGATCACTATTGAGTTTAATGTATCTCTATGTCAATCTGAGAAGTGCGAGGACTTAGATCGCTACATAAATTTGTGTGAGGTCTAAGGTACCTTTCAATTGCCATTTTCTGGTTGGACCAAATCCTTGCTCGTGACCTAAGTGTCGCCTTACGACACTCAAAGGGATAATTAATCTGCAAGACTTTGACAGCGGTGGCTGAGCCGCTGACAAAGTCGGGACATTCGCCCTTGTCGCACCACCAACTCATGAACTCGAGACGCGGTCAGCGCCACAGCCATGGCCCACCACGTGCTGTAGTCTACGGCGTAGTCTACTACCTAAGGACGTCGCAGTAGGCAGGCAGGTAGGTATCTTGTCAAGGCTGGATGGACACCCCACCGCGTATAGGATTGCTGCTAATTAGATTACCCGCACGCTGCTGGTATCGAACTCGGGAAATGCCTATCGGATACCGATGTCCCGGTCACAAATGCCGTTCCGATCGCCAGGGCATTTCTTAGCTGGCGCTGTCACCGCGATCGAGAGACGTGTGGACCGAGCCAATGTAATGCAGACTAAGTCTCGACCGTTGCGGTCGAGCGAGCGCCCGGTCCTGCCTAGTGATGCGAGCTGAGGCTCCGCAGAATTTGGCCGGCGAACCCTGGCCGGGTTTCATGGTGAGCTTTGAGCTCAACGAGCTGCCATTCGTGCTCCATATTGAAGGTACGCTGGGGCATGATCTTGACTTCAATCGCGAATACGTGCATGACGCCGGGTTTGTCCCGCGAGGCTGGTACCCAATATGTCTTGCGGCCTCAGGGCTAGCTTCAGGGCATGGGCCAGGCACGGTGTTAAGCTCTGTTGGGGCGGTCTTGGGAGGTTTAAAGTTGACAGGCTCGAAGCTGGAGATCTGTGGACGTAAAGCTCCATCAAACCTCGAATGAGATCGCGGGCCCCGGATTCACGGAAGTCACGGACCAACCCGAGAACCCTGACGGTAGGTAGCCGTAGCGCCCGGCGCATCATCACTGCAAGCGCAATACTCCGTAATCGAGCTACCGTTTCTCGGGGACTTTGTGAGCCGAACGGCCCGGAAACGCATCGGAGGGGGGGGGGAAGAGTCCTTTTGTCTAGGTTGAGACTGAGAACCAAAAACCGAGATTTGTTGACACTGCCGGCCGGTCTGTCTGTCTGTCAAGAAGCGCCAAGGGCGCTCATCTGAGCAGTTCGACCGATGAAGAGAGCAACCCAATAGACCCATGCATGCAATGCACCTCTGTCAACTAGCATTTGATGGCGTAGGTGTGGCGTAGACACACGCCACTCCCCACTGATCAGCACGCCCCGGCCGAAGCACTCTCTTCTGCTGATCCGTTTTGAGGCGATCCCAGGACCTCTCGAGATGCCAAACCCCGACCAGGCCATCGCCGTTCAAGCCGCAGAAAGCAGCTTCAAGAGTTGCAAACAAGAGAGGGACAAAGCCCAATCCTTCAGCACCAGGAGAAAAGCGGATACTCTGTCCTCGCAGTGCTCCCGTTTCTCTTGTAAGCGCCGCAGTGCCGCCCCCGCCTATCAGGCGGGTCAAGGAGCAAAAGCTCCGGGTGCTGGACTCCTGACCCGAATTGGATCAGACGCTGTTTGACCACTAAAGCTGCTGGCGGACGCACACGATTTTGCTCTTTCTTCAAAATGGCTCGTTGTCGCATGCCACTGCCGCGACAGGGCGGTGGTGTCATCTCCTGTCATCATGTCTGTCTTTCGCCACGAGGCCACCTAGGCTTGTCCTGTCGTCTTGGGGGTCCCTGTGTCCTGTGTGCGAGCTTGAGCCTTGGCCTTGTACACGTTAAGCTCCGGCTTGGGATCCTTGTGTGTGGTGGCAACCCTCCTGTGGCTCCTTTTAGGAAACAAGACACCCGGCGGCGCCACACCTTTTTATATCAGCCATACCCAACCGTTTCGACTTACAAGTTACAACCGTAGCCTGCCACAGGCCCTGATTTGTTCTTGCCCCATCAGCGAGTGCCCTATCCTTCAGTATTGGCTCTTCTTCGTTCTTCGTCTTTGTCTTCGCCTTCGTCGTCTTTCTTCTCTTACGGTGCCTTGGTCCAAGCCATAGTCGTGTCTTTGATGCAGGAATTCACCCCTCTCTCAGTCTCAACGCCCACCGTCACCACGTTTCAGTCTGTCTCCAGAGCAAACAGAGCTCGTTGAAGAAAGCCTGAGCTCACGATAAATGTGCAAGCAGCATACGGCCGAATGCCTGGTCTGCGGGAAGGATTATCTCGTCTATGTCGAGTTCTGTCACAGCTTTCACCCTCCGTTGCTCATCTGTCCACGAGGGATGCTGTTTGTTGGTAACAACATGAGGGACGGGCAATGTCCTAGTCCGGTCTGTCCAAACAGTCTGAGGGGAGGCTGCCGAGTCATGTAATACCATCCGAAGGAACGACAACGACACAAAGTAATAGGGAGTGGCGCGGTCCCAACTCGATTTCCCCGGATTCCTACTTTGACCTTAGAGTTTCTGTCCAGTCGACCCAACCTCGACAACTTGATCGATGCCTACATATTCGGGAACCTCCAAGTTATACTTCTTGGCGATGGAAGGAGAAACGAACCTGTGTCAGGAGTCAGCTGCGGTCGACCAAGGAGGCCACCAGGGGTATGTACCGTCCACCAATGAAATGACGGCCCTTGAAGTGCTTCACCAACGGTTTCGGTGCCGTGAGACTGACAAGTGCTGTAGGCATGAAGGAGCTTCCGAGACCTGATTTAGGAGGGCCGTTTTCGATATCCCAGGATGAGGGCGCATCCACCGATGTTACCGGTAACTTTGTCTCCTGAAGGCCCTGGATCACCGCCGGGAATGGGTCACGAACCTCACCCGAGAAGCTGAATCCTAGAATGGAGTGTTAGAAGTCTTCCTACCGCTTGAAGGAGACGAACCACGAACCAAAAATTGCATCCACGATGTGATCTGTCGAGTTCATGGCCGACACAAAGTCGTCCACAAAGGGGACGTCGAGGTCTTCCAATTGTTTTGCAAGCCGCTACACACACGATCAGCGGCAGTTTTTCTTGGAGGAGATACGGGATATTGGGGGGGTGTTAGTCGAAGGAAATAGATGGGCAACGGAAGATCCAGGAATACTGCTTTTACGGATCAAAGCCTCCAAGGACTGACAAGGCACACACGACGAGAAGCAAGCCCTAGAAACAATCCATCCCCATGAGGTATATGGACCACAAACGCAGTGCCAGACTTCTAACGGCATGACCGAAGCCCGCCTTGTGAAAGCAGTGATTGATACAAAAGGACATCATGAAGCTTACCTGGTATAGATCATTCTTGCTTCGCTTTGGATAGAACACGGTGGTTTGATAGCCATAGTGACGGAGATGGCGAGCTGCCACTAGTCCGTCGCCTCCTACGGGTTTTCATTAAGTCAAAGGGGTATCGATTCCGGGGGTCAAGGCCTACCGTTATTTCCTGGACCGCAAGCCACGAGGATCCTCCGTCCATCGCTCGGGGGTTGAAGACGATATACTAACGAGCCCGCCGGTCAGCTGGTTCCAACGCCGCACCCGAACATGTCTGGGTGAGTGATGATAGACGAATGCCAATTGCGGCACATGACCCACCTGCCTGGGAGACGGACAGGCCCGCCAGTTCCATCAACTGGTCAATGGAAAATGCGCCGGTGCTCATGAGCTCTTGGTCGAGAGCAGCGGCCGCTTTGGCTCCAAGCGTCTAAAGAGGGGCGTGTCAGTAGCAATAGCGGACATTGGTAAGTTGTAGTAGATCAGCACCTTGATCGCCATGATGAAATGACCGTGACGCGTATGAGGAAATTGTTGTAAAATGCGAGAACTGAACTTGGCACGAAGAGATTGATTGGGATTGTGATGCGAAAGGGAGGTGTTGATGTCAACGTTGGACGATGGACCAGTGATGTTGAACTGACCTCATCATAGCACAGCGCCCGAGGAGAAGCATCGCCACCGTCTAGCACCACAGTTAATTGGCCGGCGCGGTAAAACCAAGCTCCGTTCCGAGGTCGAAATTATCCACCATCACCATGCAATAGCTCCAAAGGTGAATTTGTCGCGGCCGCCAATTGCAAGAATTCGCCCATCCCGTATCAATTGCCGCCATGGTCGTCAAGATCCGCCTTGCCCGCTTCGGGCGCCGCAACTCGCCGTTCTACAACATCGTCGTGGCCCACGCCCGGTACGCCCGAGCCGCCCTCTCACGAGACACCGTGACCACGAATGCTAACCTTCCCTACCACAGCACTGCGCGCAACTCCCGTCCCCTCGAGGTCATCGGCACCTACGACCCGATCCCCAAGCCCGACCACTACGACGACTCCGGCAAGCTGCACAAGGACATTCAGCTGGACTCTATACGAGCACGCTACTGGATCGGTGTGGGGGCTCAGCCGACGGACACGGCGTGGCGATTGCTCTCCATGGCGGGAATTGTGCCCAAGAAGATCTTTGGCCCCAAGAAGGACGAGAGCGCCAAAACGGTCGCGGCCGAAAATGTGCGAGTGCGATGAGGGCAACGAGGTTTGGGCGATTGCTTGGAAGACGCGAGGTGTATGATATGTAAAAGCATTTCAAGGCGTTGACTTGGGTACGATGCATGCGGGGACTTGGAGCGGAACGAATAGCATCTCATGGTCAGACTGAGGAGACCGGTCCCAAGATCACATCTCTCCGTGACTGTTCGGATGATTATGTGGCAGCTGTACAATACTTCACTGGGAGCCAAGGACCGGCTCGTCAAAGAGAAACGTGGCTATCCAAATGGAGATTTGGATGTCATAATTAGACACTTATATTGAAACATGTACCCTAAATCAAAATCTAACACAAACGCCAGGCCTTTCTTGAAAAGCGACTACAAATTCGCTGTCAGGACGCCTCGTATGCCACCAAGGACTATCTCGTAGCCAACATGTATGTATCTGATGCTCTCTGATGCGGCCGTAAAGAAAAATTGATGTCTAATGAGTGGCAGAAAAGAAAATGTTGAGGATCAAGCACACAGTCATCACTACCATTCCGTAAATCGCAAGCGCAAGCGATAGACGTCGAAGGTTAGAATGGTGCATGTGTTCGAGGTCCCATCGCCACTTCTTCCGCCAGCGCCATGGGTTTGTGGCGCTGTGGGTGCTGATATTGCTGGCAATGCTAGCAATACTAGCAACACTGTGAATACTAGTAGTGCTTTGGGCGAGGGCGGCAGACTCTTCAACATCGGACGAGGATTCCTCGTCCATATCGTCATCCTCCTTCACCAAGCGCTGGTGATAACTGCTATCAGGATCACTAATCTTATAATAGAAGAGACCTGGCAGGATGAAACTAATCGATGTTGATCCAGTACTGCCAACAAACGCGAGTACACGGGCTAGGCTGGTTACCGACAAAGCGGTAAAATAAGCCAGGATCAGGATAAACGTGGTGATGATAGCAAAGCGAAGGTCGGACATAGGACCCCCAGCATGATCACCTCGGGGTGCAGTGGCACCTGCATTTAACAGCGGCGCCGCAGTCCGTCCATTGCCGGCCTGGGAGCGATTGGGTCGCCACTTCATGACGGCGTCAAGAGAAGCGCGGCAAGGATGAACCTGCAAAGGAACTGAGAAGGTAACTAGAACGACAATAGCCGCCTTGCCGATGGTTGATGCAGCTCCAGTAGGGTCTGGAACATATTAGCATTGCCCTAGGCACTGTGAAGGGCTGTTTAGGACATACACATGGAAACAATGTTCCCAACGACGGCATTGCCGAACGTAATGTAGCCTGTAATGGCTACTAAGATGTAGATAGAGGCTGCTGAGCCAATGCTGGACCCGATAACTCCAATAATGCTAGAGGGAGAGTTGTCTTGAAGTTCGTTCAAGATGGAAAACATCTAGAACAGATTAGCCGATGTCGATATAAGAAGTTAGGCACAAATAACGAACATTTTGGTGGCATGTGTAAGCAAACACTACCACTGGTAGGGCGCTGAACATCTCAACAGCCCCTCCCCACTGGATGACTCGAATGCTGCGGGGGTCGGCATGCTTATCCGCCGCGAAATGGTAGACGACCAAGACGATGAGGTATCCAATTGAGACGAGAGCCACGATACTGGTGTACTTGAGCGAGTCGAGTCTCCGCAAGAAGCTCAGAGGAATAATAAAGAGCATAAACGCAGTGATCCAAAAATTTCGGTCAACGAGGAACGGAATCTCGGCGGCTCCGCTGGCAAAACCCAGGACAACGCCTGGCATCAGATCGCCAATGATGATCATATACGAGACGCCCACGCCAAAGCACTTGATAGCAATCGCAGCATCGAATATAACGGCAGCGTTGGGGTAGGTGATTTGCGAAAGGGCGAAGAAAGAGGAGGTTCCTCGATCGAGATATCGGGCGCATCGAGATTGGAGGTAGAGGCCGAAGGCGGAGGTCATGCCGGACCAGACAATCATCAAAACACCGAGCATGATGCCCATGTGGGACATGACCGAGGGCATGGCAAGCGTGCCAGCACCGACAACTGCAGGCTTCCGTCAGTAAAACGCTGGCTTCTCGGGGGCACTTCTCGACGCACTCGTATTCATCAGGTTGACCACGCTGCTCGCGGTGGTGGCCTGGCCGCCATGGCCGCCATCCTTGTGTCCGCGGTTTCGAGTTCTACAAGGAAATCCAGTCAGTATCACAGATCCTGAAGCCGAGCAACTCTGGCGATTGAGTAGCCGGGTCTTACCTAGACATAACGCCGGCACTTGTCGTGGTAGAAGCGTTTCCATCAGGTATGGTCGAGTAGTTCGTCATGTGGGCGCAAATCGTCCTCTCGCAACGTCGATCGCGGATTGAATTTCGGTGGCGCAAGGAATGCAATAACGACGGTGTTTGCGTTTGAGTTCCGGGATAGCAATAGATGGCAGCGGAAAGGGTCCCAAGGGTTAGGTTGTCGGAGAGAGCGAGGGGCGAGGCCGGCAGATGGCGTCAATTGCCTTGGCTAGTGTCGTGCTGTTGCCACTACACAGTGCACCGCCCGGCGGCACAGACGCTCGAGAAAGTTGGTCCTCCTGTCGCAAAGGGGCCGTGAAGGGCGTCGTAGGTCGGTGTCCGGCGCAGTTGTGGTGGTTGAAGGAGGATGAGGAAAGACCGCAGATGTTTGTCAGGAGACGACGCTGCGCCTCGAAGGAAGTCGTCGCCTGGGTTTCTGGGCCACGATGCTCCTTTGATGACGGGCCAGCAACCGCCCAGCCCTCGACGACAGGTCAGCGGGGCCGCCGAGCACATGCCTGAGCACGCGCCCACACCGGCAAAACCATCCGCGGGACCAATCAGAGCCCCCGCCGTGCGCGGCCCGGCTCGGCTAGGGAAGCTTCACGGCTTCAGGGGACTTACAGTGGGCTGCCAGTGACGTCCACCGCAATTCACTCTTTGACTCCGTGCCCTAGGTTTACTACCCAACTCCCTACCAGGGACAAACTTCCAGTGCTTCCATCTAATTTCCATTGTTTGCGACCGCACACCGCCAGGATCGACTGTCCCCATGTCCCGGCTTCATCTGCGACAATACGCCATGGCTCCACACATGTCGCGCTCTCGTTCTGACAGTTCATGATATTGACAAACTTCCTGACCCCCCGCTTCGGCCCTTGTCGCCGGCCTCTTTTGTGGCCCTGACGTCGCGCCGTCTGCTTGCCAAACAAGCGCCTGCAATTCCACCACTACCAAGTACGAATACAGCTCCCATTGCGGACTCCGCCGCCATGGACCAGACGACTCTCTCCACGCTCGACCTCCTCGAGTCGCGCCTCTTGCGCGTCGAGCACCTCCTCTACGGCCAGACCGTATCACCCTCCCTTACCCAGGACTACTCTGCCGTCGAAAAGATCAGCGACCTTGAGAAGCGCTTCTCGACCTTGACGTCCAAGATCCGCGTCTACGGCGAGCTCCTCAAGATCTGTATGATGCCCCTAACCAATACCCCTCGATCTCGGCTCATACTCAAATTGTTCCAGATAAATCACACCCCGACTTCTTTCATGCCGCCGACCCCTCCGATCCCCCGTCTCAGCTCTCTACCGATGCCGTTCAATCCATCGTCCTCGCCTCCGCCTCTTCGTTTCCTTCAATGTTATCCTCCTTGACAGCAATCAAGGATAGCCCGATCCCCGATCCATCTAAAAGCACCAGCCTCATTGCATTGGGCGGCCGAATGAAGGCTGCCGAGGCCATTCAAGTTGCACAGTTGGCCGAGATGGCCGAATTACGAAGACGAAGCGAAAGAATCATCCGATCTTGGTACGAGAGCGGAGTCCTCCAGAATTCAAGCCTCATGGCTGGCCTGGAATCCCGGGTGGAAATGGCCGAGCGACAAATCAGGAGAGCAGAGAGAGAGTTGGATGAGGAAGATGACTTATGAGGTGTTCAACCATGCCCCTATTAGACCAAATTAGCTGGATTGGGTACCGGTTATCCAACCTTCATTGCCGATGTCCTGAGAAACACGAGGAAGCGCGCACTGCGCCGAGAATTTAAGTTCCAGATGGCAAACAACCATTATCGGTTCACGGAAGACGGCCCCAGAAGTAACGAACATACCCAACAACACGCGAAAATACAAATCATGATAGAAGTAGTTATTTGTTAGAGACACGATACGCTCAATAGGCACTTGTTTTGAAACAATAACACAAAGCTGAGACACTAAATAAGAAGAAATCACTTTTAAGGTCTGCGGGCCAAGCAAGCTCCCAAGAACTAGACAAAGGTCCTACATATGCTCAATTACATTCGTGACCCGATTGATTCCTTGTTGTATCTGCATCTGCAACCATCCGCTCACCAGAGTAATGCTAATACATTGGGAAACCGACATATTCTACAATATCGGAGCCGGAACGCAAGAACTCATCCCCGAGTAGCTCAGCTGGAAGAGCGTTCGGCTGTAACTGCCTCTTTCGTTACCGAAAGGTCACCTGTTCGAGCCAGGTCTCGGGGATCCAACAATTCTTTTTGACTGCAGTAATCAATCGATTTGGTCGTATTCTTTCACTCTTTTTGTTAACCTGCCCTTCTTTCGATTATGACTTCACATCCTCTAGTACTTTTCTAGTCGAAAGAAGGCAAGCCTCGCAACTATGTGTTCTCCTACAAGCGAAACGCAATGATTGCTCTGTAGACGATAATCAGCGCAAGTCGAAGATAGTTGAACGAGAGTGACTGCCACCAAGCTATTTGAAACTATCATTGATAGGGGTCCCTTGATACCACAGTGACGTATATTCATATTCCAGGTATCCCGTAGTTGTGCTTTATAAAACAAGCACATGGCCAATATGAAATGAGTGCGTGAAGAAGTAATGCTCGTTCTTTGCTAGTTTTGTCGAAAGAACAACCTAGCATTTTGTTTCAACTACTAATATCTAATTACCTTGAAGAGATATCAATTAGTTCACAAGCAAACATTCGTTCACGTCATACAGTCAACAGCTCTCGGCGGCACCTGGGGCCACAAAAGCAGAAAAAACATATGCGGCAATCCAATTCCAGTATTATTAACCTCTCTTCTATGCTCAACACTTGCAAGGCACCTTTTCACCTTGGCAGTAGTGCGAAGTATTGTGATACATGTATGTCGCCCTAGGAGATCCTACACAACTTCTTCAAGAACCTGAGCCATCGACTGCCAGTTTTGTGCGAGACATAGTCAGCTCCTAGCACCTCCCAGTTCTCAGATCTTACTGCCGTCGACAATGTAGAGTCCCACCAAGATCGGTGCCTCGAGTATTCAGGCCGATAATTAGATCCATCTCGTCGTCGGGGTCGATGCGCTGAGTGTCCAGGTTGATGAATAGGTTCATCCCGTCTCCGGTGACGCCTCTTGTGCCTTGATGTGGGGCAAGGGCGCTGGGAATGATCCTCTCGTTTTCTACTCCTGGTTTTGTGTCTCTGACGTGATTGAGATCGAGACTGCGCTCGTTGCTTTACTGCGGTTGTAGCAGTCTGTGAAGATCGAGGATAGTCAATGGACGAGGGCACGTCTAGTCTCTGACGATGAGTATCTCGCCGCTGTGTCTCTTGTGGTTTTCCCTGCTGAGGTCGTTTCTCCAGAGCTGAAGTTGGCGAGGAGGAGATCACCTGTGGCTCACTTCCTCTGACCTGAATATTGTTTGTCTGTTTATCCTCGGACAATCCACTTCTCATTGGAACAACTGTTTCAAAGTTACTAAAACGTTGTGGTAGGTTGCTGAGCTCAAGAGGGCTGTCGACGTCTGCTTGGTCGCCTAGTATCTCCTCGGCCGATTTCAAGTCTCGCAAATTTCCCGCAGTATTGTCGACCAATTGAGCAGCTATATTACTTTTCGGAATGCTCTTCAAGCCTTTTTTGGCCGCGTACAAATGCAGTCCCCACTGTTGAGCAAAGACCGGGAAAGAATCCATTTGATATCGTGCTCCAGGAGGTGTGCTTGCGCGGACCACACGAGCTAGGCCTCGGTTCATTTCTTCGCTCTCGGTCGTGAAATCCGAGATCTTCCCTGGGTCTCGACTTACCCTTGCCCAGTGTACATGGCCGAGTTCCTCATCAGGTGTTCGGCGGGAAACCAGCTTCCATAAAGAACTGACAGCTTCCTCCATATCATCAACGATCTGGACGTTGGGCTTTTCGGTCTTTTGCTCGAGGATTATAGCTAGTTGCATGAACTGGAATGCCAACGATCGTACCGAGTCATACCACTCCTCGCGGCGGATTGATTTGACATGAGAAGGAAAGGAGTCTCTTAGCATTCTCATATACCCTTTCATCAGTTGCAACTCAGGCTGAAACGCAGGTTCTCTGAACTCCTCTTTGCACAGGTGCTTCGCAATTAGGCTTTGCGTCTCTCTGGTGCCGAGGAAATCAGCGACACTCTTGTGCAAGAAGTTGGCCGACTGAGCTGTGATATCCCCTGTGTCTAACTCCGTTACTTCGAGTAGGCCCCGGCAGGAAACCTGGATCCGCCTCTTGGTCTCGTCACAAAGATCTCTCTTTGTTTTTCTTGAGTCTTTCCTAGAAACGGACATGTCCATGGTTGCAAACGCCATAAGCAGTAGATTCATACTGCCGCCAGCCGCTTGAGCTATCAACAAATACCGGAAGCCCGTTTCCAAGTAAAAGTCTCTCTCAACACGGGTTATTGTGTGCCAATAGAGCAATTCCAGGTCACCTGGCAGTTCATTCAAACGTTGCTGAAGATGAACCTCGCTATCACTGTTCTTGAGGCCCTCAAGCAGTGATTTCAGAATCAGTTTCACCCATAGGAACACGCCGGAAGACTTATTAGCAACACTATTCGCAAATCTCTTCTTCAGACCACGCTCCCTTTTGTCCAGTGCTGTCATGCATTCATTGTTGTCGAGCCTTTGGTTGACATAAGACTGGATGTCGGAGAAAGTCAGGTTCTGAAGAATCAAGTTCGGGAATTTGCGCAATCCCATTTCAAACTCCGGAAGCGGCCGGCTTGAGACGCAAACCTTCACATGGGCGTACTTAGACCAATCTTTCATAAGGCTGAGAATATCTGCGCCATATCCTGCATATTCGTCGAGTCCATCAATGAAGAAACAGAACTTGAGTGGTACTTCTTCGCGAGTTCTGAGGCGTGTGTGCTTTTGGTTCAGGACCTTCTCAAAGGATTCTCTGAGTCGTGTAAGAGTCCAGTATTGCTCGACTTCTTCTGAGCGACAGCAAGCCATGCCGGAAGCCACAATCGGTATGAGCTCTTTGTGGCTATCCAAACAAGCAAAAAGAAGTGCTCTCAGTAGTCCAACTTCTGACTTTTGGAGGTCATTTCCTCCATACCAGAAGAAGAACCTAGCCATGAGCAAAGACCCGTTTTGAGCCCATTTTCGAAGAGCTGCATACGTTTGTTCTTGATGATAGAGGTACTTCATTAGGGTGGACTTTCCGGACGCTGCCTTTCCATTGATCCAGTATAAGCCCGTGTTGAGATCAACATTCTCCTCATGGGTTGCTTCATTGTGCTCTGACTCTCTGTCGCCTTCGAGCCAATATCGAAAATTGCTCCATGACTTTGTGGTAGAGGTCGGGTCTTGAAATATCCAGTTGAACGTTTGCGAGTCTCTTTCAGAAACGTCACTCTCACGATCATGCATGATGAGGAACCTCAAGCTGTTCAGAACTTTTGCTTCCACGTCATCTTGAAATCCCAGGTAATTCAAGGCCATTTTCGCCCTGAACTCGATATCCTGCAGATGAATGTTTCCAGAAGACTCGGAGTCTAAAGATGCAATGGAGACGTTGTCAGGTTCCAAGATGTCTTCAGCATTTAGCTGGTTCAAGGCGCGGAATTTCGGGAGTTTTTGCATCTCAGGCAGAAACCCCATGACTCCAGCGATGATTCTGAACTGGTTCTCCGACTTGTTTTTGGACTCATTTTCTAGAGCACGGGTCAACAGGTTGATATCTTTGCTAGGAAAGAGGCGGCGTGTTAGTACTAGTTATCTTTCTCGATATTGATCATGCATACCTTAGCACTCCGACAAAAGAGAACTGAAGGGCTTTGCGATAGTTGTCCAGCCTTTCTTTCAGGTTGGCGATGTCCCTTTTCTTCCACTGTCTCTTGACGGCAGTCTTGAAGCTCTTCCACTTTCCTCCCGGTTCCTGAACGCGAATTGACTTGACAAGTTGGAGAAGTTCGACAGAGATAATTTTGCATTCCCCGACAATTTTGTTGATTGAGGGGCCCACATGTCTACTTATCTCTGATGTGCGAGAAAGGCTATGGCTGTAGGTCTTGAGGTCGTTCAGAAGGTTCGTGGTTAGTAATTCCGTGTCCCTATCTTCTTCCGTCATTCCTTGAGCATCTGCGACAAGCTCATAAAAGCTGTTACAAAAGCTCGTGGTAAATTCGACGAACTGTAAGACATTTGTGATCAATCCAACTATGGCGACAGCCTCCATGATTCAAGATTTCTGTCACAATTTTCCAAATGCTGAAACTTCTCCCCTAAGTTTGGTATTGTCGGCGCGTTGGAGAAAACATGGGAAGATGGTGGAGGTTTGAAAAGAAGATCAGGCTGTATGTACCATCAGGCCGTAATACATGACCCCTCACAAATGTCCAACCTGCCTTGCTGCAGTACAGCCTCATTGTCATCTGGATTTTGAACAGTGGGCAGACATGTAGGCGGGCTGGGGCAACCGTGATACATGCCAAGGTTGACGCGTTCACGTACAGATGTACATGTTACTTAGTTATCTACCCGCGTTCAATGCAGTTGAAGCTATCATGATATGTTCAAGTACACTGGTGATGCTAAGCAAACAGACACATGCATGGTAAATGTAGGTCAGTTGATTGGGGATTTCGATCTCCCCGCGTTTGTGCCAGTTGATTCGTGCCACGCAGGCAATATGCCTAGGCAAATGTGGCTGTTAGGCACTCTCCGCAGCGCAAGTCTGCAGCCGAACGAGGCAGGGCAGTCACGCCGACACCACCCGCATAACTAAACTATTGACTGCAGACCAATGCTTGACCTGTGGGGCTATCTAAACCAACACAGCTCTTGGAGGGGCTGAAAGACGCTGGTTCAATTGGATCCAATGGATGTGTTTTCACTGGGTAAGATAGACCAGCATAGTTTCTCTACCATCAACTATTGGAATTTCTGAGAAGCAACAACTAGACTAGCATCACTTGTCCCCTTGGTATCCAAACTTCACGCCTCATGTGTTATCTACGCTCTATCAGAGAGGTGTAACTGTCAACCAAACCGCCCCTTTCCCGTACTCGCTTTACGTTTCTAGGATCAACAGCTACAAGTAGAAATACCTAGATTTCGGGGTATGGGGAAATGGGTTCCTACGAATTGAAGGGGAATTGTGGCAGAACACCTTTTAGCCGGGTCTCAAATTCGCATGGGCGTAATCCGATTCGCTTGACGTTAACACCTTTCCTCACTGGGCGAACGAACCCTACTCTCAGTCATTTATAGAGGGCCATGTAAGCCTCTTTCTTGGCTTATGCTGGGGACGTTTGGGTAAGTGAATTAATGCCATTGACATGCACTCGGAACCCGAGTGATAATTACTTGGCGTGGGATTGTAGGAGGCATCTTCAGGATAGTGTCATGGACGTCATTGACAATCAGTCGAGCCTTGCGGTGTAAGACGTCATATCACATCCGAGTTGCCGATCACGCCGGTCCATATCGAGGATCACAAAGGCTGTAAACGTGTGTTGTCTCACAATCCGGTTCCCAAGATGTGGTGAAGCAGTCGTCGCAGGTGGTCCCGGAAAGCCCATCTACCGATCGGCGTCTTGTCAGGGTGGCGCTAAGCACGGGTAGGGACGATAGCCCAGATGATCGTCGAGGAGACAGTTAGGACGGTGTTTGAGAAAAAGGGTCTAACGGATGGAGCAAGCCCGCTCCACAACGGTCTAGGTCGTGCTCTGAACGTGCCTATCATGGGCGTTCAACCAAGGGCCACGAATATTCGTGCAAACTCTTCAGCAGCTCTTTAGCAAATGCCGCGCTTAACAGAGAAGAACGCCTCAAGCCATCTGCTGCCCCTGATGGAGCCACTACGCTGTAGACACTAATAAGGCCACTGGCTGGACGTGGCGGCGCGGATGCAGGTTCGGGTTGATGATATTTCGCGGGTCAGGGGTAAGACAGTGCGAAGAGAAATGGGGAAGTAGCGCGGACAGGGGTTGGATCGGAGAGTTTCAAGGTTTTGAACGTGTGTGCTGTGTGCTTCGTACCAAGTTCGAGGTGCTACATCGGATGAACCGGATGTTAGAGGCAGCCCGTGAGTTTCGCGATCCGTTTGGAGGGATGCTGTTTGTCGCACTGCAGTGGGAGCCAGTCAATTACGTGTGCAGCATGTGATTTGTACGTGCATTCGTTCCTGGACAGCTTAAAATCCCTGATCATTATTCGGCTCCGTTAAGACTTACATAGTACTCGATATTAAGGAAATTTCCCTTTGGAGACAGAGTTCTTGACCGCCTCGTCGGATACGAACAGCGACGAGATGGCCATTGCCAACCAAGGCCGTGAACTGGCGATATAGGACGCCATGCGCCCCTTGGTGAACCGTGATACCTGGCCGGATCGTCTATAATAAAAACAATGCAGTACAGGAATGTCGTAGCACTGTAAGGCAGGGCAACATCTGGGACAGCGCGGGACTAGCGGGCGCGTGCGGTGCAAGAATGCTTGGTTGCAATAAGCTCTGCGCTGATCCGGCCGTTTTTGGGGAGCGATCTGCTACCACCCGGCGCATGGCCACGCAGCTGTGAAGCAAGACACGGCTTCATCGGGCGCTTGAACGGGCGAGAAGGCGGCTGCGATCAGATGCTCCAGGAAGAACCCTTGAACCCCCCTCCGCGACGACCCAGATTCTTGACGCCATCGGTTTGTGGTGCCAAGGGGAGGCGGCGGCTTGGACGCCATGGTGCCGTGTGTTGCGGAGAGGACTAGCGATTTACATTCCTGTGAGACGGGGAGGGGCTTGGTATCGTCACGATGGAGGAACGAGGAGGCAGCGGCTCAAGAAACGAAGTTTTTATTTATTTATATGTTTGTTGCTACTTAGGCGGCTGCTGCTTGGTAGGTTAATCGACTGGTAGATAGAATACAGGTGGTTGACCGGTCGTGTCACGATGAGAGACGGTGGCGGTTGCGCGAGGAGGAGGGTCAGCCACTCGCTGGAACTAGCACCGCACATTCCCTTATTATGGCGTTCAGCGCACGAAGTCCAGAACGAAGTATCTGGGGCGAGGGGACACGCGAGCAAGCGGCAAGGCACGGAGCTATCGTCTGTCGTGTCCCCTGGAGGCGTTGCACCCGCATTGGCCGTTTTGGGCAATTGGGGAGCAAAACATGCGCAGACTCTGCTCTGGGCTTCGCTGCAACAGCCAGAGGGCAATAGAGGTGCAGGCCACACGATGTCGATGAAACTCGCCCCCGTCGGGTTGGCCATGGGCCGCTTGGATCCTCAGAGCCTGCCCTGCCCCCCTGCATGCGATGCGATTCAAGTCGGGGCCATGTTTGGCCTATCGAAGCCGTCGAGTCCGCCCTCTGACAGCCTATCGCGACGACAGGCCCGGTCAGGCGAATCTCAAACAGAACGGTTGAGGTCCGAAGGGAATGGCCACCCTCTTCCGATCGGGGACAGTGGGCTGCAGGTCTGTATGTATCTTTAGAAAGTGGCCGGTAGAGAGGCATTCCTGGCGATGGATAGGCGGGTGGGTGCATCACCACTTACAAACCAGCGACAATCATTCCTGCGTGCGCCTGGATGATGCAACATTAGAGGCCGATCAACGACGAATAAGTTGGGCGTTCTCCCGCTTGCTCAAGCGCGGTCTTCTCAGTCTTTTCCTCTGCCAGCCATTCTTCTTTTTCTTCTTCTTTTTCCACGGTCGGGTCACCCACTCGTTCGCCTTGTACAAACACCAACCCCACCAACCCACGCGTTGAGTTACGAATCCTCACGACAACCACGGCCGGCCCATGACCAAGAAAGACCACGACCACAACCACGAGTGCCACGAAACGAAACGAATTCTTTGACCCGACAGGCCGTCGAGTCTCCACCAACTACCAAATCCAATCACAGGCTTGACAAGCCGGCATCCTCTGGCACCGGCCGCTGTCATCATCAAAGCCATTCATCAGAAGTCGAACCCTCGAAATCACAGCGAATCCGTTGTTGGATCCATTTTGCTCCATCCCTGCACCCAACCCACACACTCAACTCACCCACCCACCCGTCAACACATCCTCCCTCTTCCTCGTCTCTCTCGCGTCTCCGCCGAGTCTCACTCAGTCCATCCCGAGCGCCACAGCCAGGGGCCCGTGTCCCAAATCCCACCAACTCCACCAACCCACCCCAGTCAACGCCCTCGCAGCGAATAATCGTTGCATCACCACCCCATCCCTCCAGCAAAACCGCCCTTCATTTCGCTCACCCGAACGGCCACTAGCCCTTTTTCCCAAGCCGCAGGCCCCTGTCGCCGTGCAGCTTTGGAACCTAGCCTCTTCTTTCCTTGAGCTGTCTCCCTTACAGAAGGCCGCCCGCCCTGTATTCGTACCGGCTGGCCTAAGACACCCAACAACTTGCCCCGTGTCCGGACGGCAGCCACCTACCGAATTATTGG
Source organism: Neonectria hederae (assembly GCA_003385265.1). NCBI lineage: Eukaryota > Fungi > Ascomycota > Sordariomycetes > Hypocreales > Nectriaceae > Neonectria > Neonectria hederae. The sequence continues at coordinate 208,619 of QGQB01000225.1, read as the reverse complement.
GTTCCAGACGGCGTTGCGCCCCTTCACACACACACGCACACACACACACACACACACACACACACACCAAAAAGACTGCTGCAACGCTAGCTACTTTCATTGTGCCGGGCTGCTAATTACCGGTACTTCGCTAGGTACTGCAACTGCTGCTGCTTGCTGCTCCCAGCCAGTGTTGTGCTGTGTGCTGACGGGCTCTCCCACTGCGCCTCCTTCCCCCCCCCCATCTTCCTTCCCTTCTTCAGCTCTCGGGCCCAATTTGGAACAGACCATTTTCCCCGAATTTTTGGCATTTGCCATTTCAACCCTCCCACTCCGCGCGTTTTGCATTTCCATCATACTCTTCGTCTTCTTTCTTCTTCTTCTTCTTCTTCTTCTTGTTGACCTGATTGACTCACTGCTTCAACTCTCACCCTTATCTTCCGTTCCCCAGCTCTTTTTAAGTTTCTCGACAATCCAAAGCGCTGCGCCTCTTCCCGCGATTCAGAACGACACGGCCCTTGCTGCTGGCCCAGGCACCCGCTGTCCTCTTTACCCCTTTTGTCCGTCAGCCGATCTGACAGGCCTGGAAGCCCGTTGCAACCACGTTCCAAGACTCTTCTCGCTCGCACGCACTCTCAACTCGGGCGCGACTAGACGACTCGCTCGTCCCGACTTGATTTCTTTCTTTGTCCCCCCGGCCGTCAGTCATCCTCTTGAATCTGACGCCCGCGACTCCTCCTGCGACCTGCGACGGCCAGCAAAACGCACCGCCACCCCGTTTCCTGCAGGCTTGAGCACAGCACAGCAAGTCACGGCCACACGGCACACACGCCTTCTTCTCTCACACACGGCGTCCGGGACCCCCCTGGTCTCCGCGTTTTTAACTCTACGTACCTACTAGCACCTTACCTTCGTACTGTACGAAGTACCCGCTCGCATCTCGCCTCTCGCATTCTCCGCCTCCCACGTCCCAGGTCCCAACCACCTGAATCCTTCATCCCCTTCCTCCCCAATCGTGGACTTGATCGTCCTAACATAGTCACTCCTTTGATTCTATTTTGCTTCGCCTTTTTATTCTATACTATTGCCCCGGTCGCGCTCCTTAGCTCGGCCCCCGTCCGACGACCTTCTCCGCCTCTCCGTTCCCTCTCTCTCGACGATCAGCTCAGCTCAGCTCAGCACAGCCCAGCGTCTTGCGCCGAATGCTCCGGTAGCAATCGCGCCCTCATTCGACGCTTCACCAATCAACCCCGACCGAGAGCTGCTTCCTCTCCTCCCTAAACGCTCTGGCCCCGGCCACCGACTTAATCACCTTCCTTCCTTATGCCATCGTACGGCTCTCTGGCTTCTCCGTCACTCAGGAAAATGGACAACTCGAGAACAATGTACGGCAATCGCCGCAAGGGCATCCAGATGGGCAACATTCTCGGCGATCCCTTCGCTCTAGCCACGATCTCCATCGCCACAGTAAGCTCAAGTCTTCAGCCTCTCCCCGAGTCTCCAAATCTTCCGTCCCTGAGTCACGCTGCTAACTTGCTATCAGCTTGCCTGGTTCATCTCCTTCATCGGCTGTCTCGTCGCAGAGGTCCAAGAGACCGACGATGTCCCAACCTACGCCTGGTGGGGTTGTGTCTATAATCTGCTGGTCATCATCGGAGTCTTCGTCGTTATTGGAAGCGACGCTATTCACACCTACTACGTGGCCGTGACCGGCTTTCTCGCTGCAGCATTCATCACCTCCACCTCCAGCGTCAACCTGCTGCTCTACACTGGCAGTGGTGCGCGACAGGCCGCCTCGGCGGGCTTCATCCTGTTGTCAATGGTAAATGTGAGTCTTGATTCTCTTCGCTTGATACCCAGCTCCAACGGATGACCGTTGTTGACACGACTTCATAGGTTATCTGGACTTTCTACTTTGGATCGAACCCCTTATCGACTCCCCGCGCTTTCCTCGACTCTTTCGCTCTGGCCAAGGAATCCACCACGATACACCGATCGACGATGAATGCCTACGGTGGCACCGGTCGCCCTGAGACGTCCAATTCAGTCCAGCCGCCTCAAATGTACACCTCAGCTCAGCTCAACGGCTTTGAGAACCCCTCCCCCGTGGGTGGAGTGTCTCAGGTCAACGGTCGTGGCTCCGCCGTCCCCCAGAGCTTCACCAACTCGATGATGCAGCCGCACCAACAACAACTGCAACCGCCACAACAACAACTGCAGCCGCCCCAGCAGCTTCAACCGCATAACCAAGGCAAGCCGACCAACTCCCCCGATGCCGAGGTTGTACCACCTACCGAGTACCCCTACCGCGCAAAGGCCATCTACAGCTACGAGGCCAACCCTGACGACGCCAACGAGATCTCATTCTCCAAGCACGAAATTCTCGAGGTATCAGACGTTAGCGGGCGCTGGTGGCAGGCTCGCAAGGAGAGTGGAGACACGGGTATCGCACCCAGCAACTACCTCATTCTATTATGAGCCACGACTCAAGCAAAGATTCTCTGGGATACCCGCCATTGTGCAATGACGAGCAGCGGAGCACCATCCGTGTCCGAACGGGCTGCTTGTTCATCTATTTTGTTAACGTTTTAGAGTCACGACTACTCAAGTTGGTTCAATACTGGGATGGGAAATGTGTTGGATGGTGTATATTTGGGACGAAAGGGCCCCCTTACAAACGGTCCACGGCGCCAGGCAGGTTGCTGCATTCTTCCCTTTTTCAATGTTTCTTTTTTGTCACTCATCATTTCTGTTTTCTTCAATTCACTTATTACTCTTGAATCCTGTGGGACTCGGCCCCTATCTCGATCTCGGCAATGCAGATGAGACCAGCGTCAAACTCAACGCAACGTCCCATGCTGTATTTTCAGAAAAGATATATAGTTGGGGTCTTACCATGACAAGGAGTTCGGGTTATGGGCCACATCGGTTGGCAGTCAGGCGTGGAACGCTGTCCAAAGGGATAGGGCAGCTATTTTCAGGAATGGGTGCTGGCGCATTAGGAGGCGCGGACTAGTGGTAGCTACTACGATGAAGAACTCATAATGCTCCTCGTCTTGGTCAATGTGACTACTATTGGAATGAACCGGTCCAAATCTCTCAGAATATGGTGCCATTGACTGTGCTGTAATATACGTGATGTTGACGGCGGATAGAGATCTCGGATGATTCAGCCTAAGCACTTTGGGCCAGTGTTGGTACTATATCGTAGAGGCCAGCAGCTTCATCAAATGGGTATCAGATCTATCTTCGAAGACTCTAGACGCACATGCCCGGGCTCGGCAAATTCGAGGTATGCCATTGAGAAAGCCCAAACCCCTAAATCATGCTCCCAGGGTGAGCTGTCGGTAGCTCAAGACAATGGATGCCCTTCCTAGGCTGAGGTTACGATACTGGCAGCTTGAAGGGGTGAGCTTGGGATCGGCATTCCCAGATGCTTGCGCTCGGTCGTTGTATCTGGACCGCCGATCGCGCACTTAGATCGATCTAGCCCTTCCCTTTTTTGATGGGGCACCCATCATTGCCCATTCTGTATCGTGGCCCTCCCCGGATCATCAATCGTAGATCGTTATCTTTGGGGATTTGAATATCCCCAAACCTGTCGTCTCCTTCAACCCTCGAGTCGTTTCCTCAGCTCCCGCTCCTTCTGCAGCACCTCGAGCTCCAACCTTTCCACGCCATACCTCAGGGCCTCCTTGCGCTGGCGCACCGCACGGGCGCGCAGCTTCTCCTCGGGGGTGAGCCTGCGTTGGCCGCCGCCGTGTTGCCGACTCCTCTTATGACGGTGGGCATCGGCGGCGCCGTCGTCGGAGCGGGCGAGGCGGCCCTGCTGCAGCTCGGCGCGGGCCTTGAGGGTCTCGATGCGGCGCTCCTGGCGCTCGATTTGCGAGTCGGCGCGGGCGAGCAGCAGGGCGATGTACGGGCCGATGTCGTCACGGAGGGAGGCCTCTGCTGCGGCTATGGTGGGCTGGGGAATGAGCTCGTAGTGCTGTTGGACCTGTTAGCAAGAGAGGGCGTTTGAACGGGTGGGAGGACAACGTACGCGGACGGACTTGAGGACGTTGACTAGGCGTGGGAAGTCGGAGACGCCTTTGTCGATGGTCTGGACGGAGGATTCGAGGAAGTTGAGGGAGCTGCGCAGCGAGGTTACGCAGTCGGCGTAGGTCGCGAGGTTGGCGGTGGAAGTGCTGGTAGCCATGGCTGGCGGCGTTCGGCGTATTCGTGTTGTAGGTGTGGTGGGCGCGGGGCACAAGATACGGTAAACTATCGTGAGTGTGCCGTCTTTGTGTCCGAGGGTGTGGTGAGATGTCTAGTTAGCGTTTGGTATTTGGCGGGACTCTCCGTGAGATTCAGAAGCCCGGAGTAAATGCGTGCGGGGACTGGGGGTTATTGTGAAGGGAGCTTTGAAGTTGAGGTGAGGATTGTTATGATGTCGCGATGCGACGACACGCGCACGGGCCATGGCTTCGACCGTCATGGCTGAGGTGACTTCCCCCGCGCTCCGACCTTTCCCCGGTGATGCTCACCACGACGCACCAGGAGTACCTTTGCATCTCAACAGCAACACCAAGAATTGGGATATTATCGGTTCTTCTGGCTTGGACTCTCATACGAGGACCTAGAAGGTGAGAGTCCATCCAAGAGGAGGGGGCCGCAAGATAGCACGGGACTCCTGCATTTGTCTCACCGTGACTGGATCCTGGCGAGGTGTTGGAATCTGATGGCTGCATGCTAGATCGATGGTCATTACTCTCTACCTAGGTACCTTATTGTTGTGGCCAAGTAGCCTACTATCCAATTCTTTGGGGCCTAGACGGCGCCCTTGGTCTTAAGTTGGTTCCTAGCTCGTGTCCTAGCCTTCCGAAGAAGTTACACCATGAACAAGGGAGCGACTGTTATCGTTCCAGCTGGGGGTCTTCTCAGTGGACGATACTCCCAAAATATAGTACTTCGGGTACTTCAGGTGGAAGCCCTCCAATTGAAAACTTAATAAGCCAAAGATGGTTGATCAATTGTTCATAGAAGTTCCAGATCTTGATGGCGTAGCACAAGGTAAAGTAATAGAAGGTCGAGCTCGCGGCCAAGTACGCATCAATCTTGCAAATTTGAGGAAGGATAAAGACCAGGTAAAGAGAAACACCATCTAGTCAGGTGTTCACTTACGACCAAGAGAGGCTGACTAGAGTCAAACTGGGAACTAGAACGAAGAATAAGAAAATACCCAAATATAAATAAATAAACCGTGAGAAGTTATTCTTTAGCTTGACTTTTATGTGGGATGAGAGTTGTCCGTATCACCTTTGGGGGCAAAGGTTATCATGTTGGGATTTAAAACCGTTTTAGTTATATTTGTGATCATTCCAGCTTGTTTCAAAGACAATCTCCAAAATCCCGAGATAAAGTTAGGGCAATCCTTTCAAGTTTAATCAACATAAAGGAATATCTAATAAACGGGTGCTCAGAAAACATTGAACAAGGAGTACAAAGCGTAATTTACGGACGAAGTACAAAGTACCCAGTTGTCTGTAATAGAGGATTCGCGAAATTGTCTAGGGTAAGCGACTTAGCACATCGCGGGATTTGCTGAGAGATCTTCGGCATCCGAGATCCACTTTTGGCTTGTTTGCGAGTTTGCGACCACCCAACCAGATTCAGCAGATATATAACTTATCCGGCCGGGTTCAACATCAACCTCGCTGCAATCTTCCCCTTTCACAATCTCCGCCGACGATACCCTCACCTTCGCCTCGGAAAACAGAAAATGCCCGTCAACCGCATGGCCCCTCTCATCTTCCCGGCCGCGTCCCGGCACACGGCCACCGTCATCTTCGTCCACGGCCTGGGCGACACGGGCAACGGCTGGGCCTCGGCCGTGGAGAACTGGCGCCGGCGACAGCGCTTGGATGAGGTCAAGTTCATCTTGCCTCATGCTCCCAGGATCCCCATCAGCGTCGTGAGTGGTGTCTTTCTGTCGTGGTGCTGAGTAGCGATACTGACGTGGTTGGACTAGAACATGGGCATGCAGATGCCAGGCTGGTTTGATGTGGTATGTCTACACTGACCTCGATATGCTGGAGTTGCATCTAACACCAGATTCAGGTAGCACTTGGCGGTGATGTCAACACCCTCGTTCGCAACGAGGACACCGAAGGTATCAAGCTCAGCCAGAAGTACTTCCACGACCTGATTCAAGAGGAGATCACCTCGGGCATCCCTGCGGACCGTATCGTCCTCGGCGGCTTCTCCCAGGGCGGCGCCATGGCCATTCTCTCCGGCCTGACCTTCACGGCCAAGCTGGCCGGCATCGTGGGCCTCTCGTCGTGGCTGCTGTTGTCTCAGGCCTTCCCCAACATGATCTCGCCCCAAGACGCCAACCGCCAGACTCCCGTCCTCATGTACCATGGCGACCAGGACCCCGTCGTTCACACCAACCGGGGCAAACTGAGCGCCGACAAGCTCAAGGAGCTCGGCTATAACGTGACGTGGAAGACCTATCCGTAAGTACTTGGTTCCCTGACAACTGTTGAACGCCCGTCTGACAATCTATCTAGGGGTATGGGCCACTCCGCTTGCCTGGAGGAGTTGGATGATGTGGAGGCCTTCTTAAGGGAGAGACTCCCCCCTGCTGCAGAGAGGGAGAAAGAGCTGTGAGATGAGCCAATGACCTGTTTACATACATGGGATCCATCATGTTTTGCTATGGCTCCTCTAGAACTTAGACAATCGGCAGAAACCCTCTCCGGCAGAACAAGAGACTACCATCTCTCAAAGCATTTAAGACAGCTTCAATGTCACATGGAAAAATACACGAGTCCGGCCTGGACCAATCATGACTTACAACTTGCACAAGCCGCGTGGCATCCGTCGCCTCGTGATGTGATGGGAAATGCCGGTACAGTCCGTTTCTTCCCACAGGGTAGGCAGAATTTGTTGAAAGTTTAGTCATCCAATTGGCACCTCTGACGCGGGATGACGTGCATTCCAAGAGCCTCCTGGACCACTAAACGCCCCTAACGTTCAGTGGGGGAAGGGGCGGCTACAGCGGGGTGGGTCCTCTGGAATTCTTGCTGGTCCACTGAAGCACCCGGCTTTCTCCAACAGTTCGTCGCTTGGGCGTGCTGTCTACCGCACACTAGTCTTGATCCTCCCACTTCGCTTCGTCTCTCTCTTCCATCTACTCACTCCTGCTCGTCCTACTCTCCCTCCGCTGGCCTGCCTTGCGCGAAAGCGTACGCCTCTTGTCGCCTGGCACTGACACGACATGCTAGTCTCGTTGTCTTCCTCCCGCGCGCCGAACCGCCTTGGCTGAACGAGCTCGCTTTCGTCCCACCTCAGAATCCTGTGATGTCCTCCCTGGCCCTGGTCTCTGTCCCTAGATAAACAAACATGGCCTCTCCCGCACAATCTCGGCCGGTCTCACCGACGCCGTCACAGCTGCCGCCCGTCCCCGGATCTCCCGTCTACTCCATCGCCTCCACGGCGAATCCTCTCTCCCAGTTCAACTTACCGCTCCCGCCGCCGCCGCGACCCGCCCATGCCGTCCTCTCCAAAGCCGACCTCGGACATTCCCAACAGGCCTACTCCGATCTTCTCTCCTCCGCAAAGGCCTACCGCCTTGCTCTCGCCAGCCTTTCGACTGCCGCGTCAACGTTTGGCTCTGCCCTTGAAGCATGCGCGCGGCTCAAGGAAGCTCGCGCGGAGCCTATCGGACACTCGGGGGCAACCAACATGACTGCCAGCTTTACCACCAAGGGCTCATGTACTGCCGACATGCTAATGTCTGCCTCGGGTGTCCACCAGCTTGTCGCAAACCACCAGCAGATTCTATCCGAAACCGTGTACCGTTCATTCGAAGTACCGCTACTACACGACCTCGATAAATGGCAAACCGTTATCGATGACGAGGAGGAGACGTACAAGCAGAAGGTCCGGGCGCAAAGCAAAGAGATCAAACGCCTTGAGAAGGAGGGTATGAAGCTGCACAAGCAGCGGAGGCGAGATGTATCACGGTTCCGGGCGCACTTGGTCGAGCTGACCACCAAGCTCGATGGCTTGACATCGCTCCACGCGGACCACGCCCGGACGTTGCTAAGAGAAAGCCAAGAAACAAGCGGGAGGATTGTCGATGCCAGCTGTAGTTTAGTCCGGGCAGAGGTGGACATCTTCGAAAGCCTGGCGAGGAAGGGATGGACCGGTGGCGGCTTGGACGAGCTATTGGAGAAGGGCCAGGACCTGTTCGCGACTGAGGACGACAATACGACCCTTGGGGCTGGAGGCAGCGCTGAGACAGCCAAGCTCTTCTCTATCCTGCCTCCTAAGAGTATCCTCGCCGACTCAGGGTCCGAAGTCTCCAAGCTGGGCCACGTCAGGGGCGATAGTCTGCTTATGGACACAGACCGGTACCAGTCTCTCGCGGCTCTAGCCACGGATCCAAAACAAAGCGGCGGCAGTGGCGGTGGCGGGGATAGCGACAGCGTTTTCTCGTCCGACTTCAACAAGCCTCGCAACGCCCGTCCCTTTTCACCGCAGCCTATCCGTCGCATCCCCACCGACGTCACCTTCGACTCTCTCAGCGCCGGGATCGGAGCGGTTGATCCAAGCACTAACGATTCCGGCGACGACCTGCACCGTTCGGAGCTGCTCATGCCCGTGGCTGAGGTTGACGACGGAGAGGAGGAGGGCGACCCTGACAAGGATGAAACCGAGGGCCAAGAAAGAGACGACGAAGAAAGGCACGAGGAGGATTTGCGAGGTCGGACGACACCTGGATCGCCGAGGCCAGGGACCGAGTCACCAGATTTCATCACGGACGAGAGCTCCCCCGAAGTCGCGTGGGGCAGGGGTATTGATGACGCCAAGCACTAGTTTGATGTATCGCGTGTGAGAGTGTTGCTGAAATGGATTATATATGTCGGCGTTGATTCGGGCATGTTGGAGGCAGACATCCTGGTCACGGCGTTTGAAGGCTTGCGCTGGTAATAGATTTGCATAGGTACTTTGTTGTACAAACATTATACGGTTCTTGATATGCCCCGTTTCTAGTCGAAGCAGATTTGGGTCCCCCACCTTCCAGTAACACGCCTGACGCCATGGGCCACGATTTAATGCTGTGGCCGCTCTTTAAAGCTCATCATCCCTCATCTCGTACAGTCTAACTGCCCTTGATAGTCGTGTTTTCCTAAATGCCCCCCCATGTTTAATGTTTCCTTGCTCTAATCGTCCTTGTCGATGTTCAGTACATCGCCCCCAAACAGCCCGAAGGTGGCATCCAGCCACCAGATGAGTTTCCAGTACAGGCTCGCACGGTTCCAGTCGAACTCGCCCATCTCGGTACGGGGCACCTCGTTGCCGATCATGCTGCCGCCGAACCACTTAATGAAGGGGATGGCGTTGAGGAACCGTTGCATAACGGACTGCTGAGGTAGCAGGGCTTGCTCGGCTGGTAGGAGGTTGACGCGCCGGGCGGTGGGGATACGGCGGCAGAAGACGCTGTCCTCGTCGCGGATCTCAATGGGTTGGATACTGGAGGTCGAGGTTTTGGGAATCGTGGTGATGGGCTCGGTAATGGTTGCACTGGAGGTGTGAGAGTTGGTAATGGTGCCCGTGTCCATGGTCAAGCTGGAGGTTTGCGAGTGGGGGGGCGACAGGTCGAGGAGACGGCTGTTAAAGGAGGTGGGCATGCCGCTGACGGTCTTTCGCTTTGGCGCGCTGATGGAGGCAGGCATGCTGTTGGATCGGGTGAGCTCGTTGGCTAGGGAATCGACATCGGGACAGGCTTCGTCTTTGGCGGGTGGGAGCCCACGATACGACTCGGCGTACACCAGATGTCCCAATATCCTCTGGGGGCTGGCGAACATGGCAGCCTCAGCGGCCTCTGAGCTCTCGAACGTGACCTTGACCCAGTGCTCTCCTCCGTCGGCGCGGTTCACCAATGCCCTCTCATCAGCACTCAGAGTCCGGCGTCGCGTGAAGGCTGGGTCTCGCAGCTCCGACTTGTACCGGCGCTGCGAGGTCGGGGGCTCTCGGGGGTAGTCCTCGAGGATGTTACCAGCGAGGGACTCGTAGTGGGAGACGGCGGCGTATTGCTGGGTCGAGGAGCGGTATCCGCGGAGGATGAGCTCCACGGGGAAGGTGGCGACGGGGCGCTGGGGCGCGGGATCCTCCTGGAGCATGCCACTGCTCTTGCGCTGGACGGTGGCGACGGGCGCGGCCTGGTTCGAGACCCAGTCACCGAAGAGCTTATCGGCGGCGGCGAGGGTCGGGTTCTCGCGGCCACGGGCGGGCGTGCCGGGGCGGGAACGGGAACGGCGGGTGGATTTGCCAAAGGAACCGGACTCGGCGATGCTGCGGCGCGAGCGGGTGGTTCCTGAGGGGGCATCTTGTCTAGGGAGCGCAGCCATGTTAGCGCTTGGAGTAGGTACGAGCGGAGACAGCGAGGGCTCGTACTGGTTGAAGTACATGGCGTAGGGCCGCTTGATGCCGTCGTCGCCGACGTAGCATTCGTCGTCGGGGACGTTGTGGAGGATGAGAGGAGCCATGGCTGGAGAGATGGCTGATGGAAGGCGACCGCCGGAGGAAGGAAGATGGGCGCGGGTGAAGCAAAGCTGCTGCCTTCCTAGAGGGTGAATGAGGGCTCGCGGAAGGTGGTGCGAGGGAGGCGAGACAGGCGTGTCGGGTCGGCGGCGTTGAGATGAGGCTTCGTTTGTTGAAGTTCACATGCCCAAATTTGTTGGAGTTGACACTGCCATGGATTTTCTCACCCAGCAACCAAACAAATTAAGGCTAGGTTTCCCAACGCGGTATGATGCGGGGAAATGGTTTCTCCGCGGCCGTGCGTTCCTGTTTCTGGTCATGTTTCTGCTCCTCGTTCTTGGTATTTGGAAGGGATTTATTTCATTTTTATTCTGGTAGACAGGTATCTTCTATTTGTTCTGTTTCGAAGGAAAATTCTTTGCTTGTTATGATTTGCCGAATCTCGTGTAAATTAGTGAAGCAGCGGTCGCGGTTACGTATCCCAATTCTTAAGTGTGGGCGCCGAACACGAGTGTGCCGTACTCATTACCAAACAAATTTCCTGTACGGTGGACGGACACCTTCAGACGTGGCAAAATAGAGAATTCTTTGTCCGAAGCTTTTCTGACTTACTTCCTTGTGTTTTTGGGAGCTAAGACAATCTAATTGGCGTTGTGAATCACTTGGCCATTCGTTGGTTCTAGTCAACAGGCAGGGTGCCAGGCCATTGGTGTCTAGGTATTGAGGGAAACGCCTTAAGATCTAAACATGCCTACCTACCGGAAAGCGAAATGACAGCTCACAATTCCTCGAGTTTAATATTTATGATCGTCAACTGGGCTAGCACGAACCACTTCCAGGTTCCCGAGTTGAAGCTGACACCTGGGGGCTAATCCGTGCTGTGGGCCGGAACAGGGCCGGCAATGACACGGAGCTCTCGACGGGAGCTCTACTCCCTGCGTTTGTAATTAATAGCGGGCTGAATCAGCATTTAACCCCCTGCGTCTCCACTGTAAAACCATCGCGCGCGGCTTCCAAATCCAGCGCTGAGTGCTCCACCGCAAGGGATCTCCCGGGGCTGGATATACGGATATGTCCAAGTATATGGGCGTCAAAAGTCGGAGCCTCGCCGTGTATTTCACCAACCGCCAATTCCCTAAAGGGGGCACTATTCTGCAAATCACTTGCCCATCATGAGCCAGCTTCTATCTTTCCGCGCGCTTATCGGCTTGTCGCTTGCGGTGGCCATGTTCGCGTTCCTCGGCGCTTCGCCTTTGAAGGCCTTCACTTCCACCCTGCAGCGAGCAGGCATGGATTGGTTCTCGACACAGCAGAATGCATCGGCCTCTTTGACGTCCAGGACGCCTGTTTACTTCTTCAGCCATGGTGGGGTGAGTGGTTAATTAATCCCATATATGTCGGAATAATTACTGTCTTCTAACGATTGTTACGCATAGCCTGATGTTCAGTACAACACCAAGCATCCCGTATTCCCCATTCTCCAGCAGATCGGCAAGGAAATCACACAGCAGGTTAAGCCAAAGGCTGTGGTTGTATTTTCAGCCCATTGGATGGGCGAAGAGGGTGCCATTCACGTCAACAAGGAAGAGAATACGGACCTGATCTATGAGTATGCCTTGGAGCTCTCACCCGCCTGTGTTCAATGAGATGTTAACTATGCCCTAGTTTCTATGGGTTCCCAGATCATTTCTACAAGGCTAAATATCCCAACAAAGGAGACCCTGACCTTGCGGGTAAGATTATGGTTATGTTGTCGGAAGCTGGAATTCAGTCGCACGGAGTCAATCGTGGCCTCGACCACGGCGTCTGGTCCGGCTTCAACGTTGGTAGGGGCGCCCACCAAATTCGGTTGTGAAGATAGATGCTTACCCAAGTCACAGCATTTGACCCGGAAACCAACCCTCTAAATGTCCCGCTGGTACAGGTCTCGCTTTACAAGAACGAAAACCCTCATGCTCACTACGCCCTGGGCCGCGCTGTTGCCGCACTGCGAGAACAGGGCATCGTTATTATCGGAGCTGGAATGTCCGTTCACAATCTTCGTGACATGCATTACATGTTTGAGGGCAACAGTGACCCGATGCCGTACACCGTCAGCTTCGATAACGCTCTGAAGGAGGCCGTCGAGGTGGACCCCGCGCTGCGGGAGGACAAGATGGCAGCCGTCTGCAAACGCGGCGACGCGAAGCAGGCTCACCCGTTTATGGACCACCTGATGCCCGTGTACATCGCGGCGGGGGCAGCGGGCGAGGATTGGGGGAAGCAGACGTGGACGCTACAGGAGGGAAGCTTTGGTTGGGCTCAGTATCGTTTCGGAGATGTCGCGGCTTCGTCGAAGCTCTGATCGGTGTTTGGGCATTAACCTTGCTGCCCACGTGCAGTTTCGAACGCGTCAGCCAGCCAGACGCACGGTAAATCAACTCCTAGGCCGATGCTAGCCTTCGAGCCTAAATGTCTGTTTCGGGCTGAATTGAGGTTGTTAATGTGATATATGATTGAATTTTGAGGACTGTTTGGTACGAGCTTCTGTTGTTGTTCTTTATGTATGAGTAGCGTGTTTTGTCCGTTTGTAATTGAGGGCTTTGCATGATAAGTTGCCCATGTCGCATGATATCGACTAATAAGTGTGTTGCGAGCGGCCCCACGTCACGTTGTACATCGAGGGAGGGCCTCAGACTGAATTCACGCCTTTTTCTAATGCGGCACGTTCTCATGTATTGATCTCTTTCTGGTGCGTGCAGAGGCGGAGTCGCGTGTGAGGCAGCGTAGGATTAAGGACTGACAAAGGTCGTTCCAACCCCTCGGACTAAATGCCCCTTATTGTAGAATTCTACCCCAGGCAAGAGTTCGCTCACTACCCACCTTGCCGTCTGCGTGTGCAAAGAGCCATGACCGAAAGGCTCACTGCTCTTTTCCCTTCGCATTCTCGAATCTCCAATGTCGAGGTTGCCTAGAGCATCGATAAGCACACCCTGGGAGGAGTCATCGGGACTTTCGCCGCGAGGAAACGACGAATAGCCATTGCAGAGGGCCTGGAAGCAGACGAGCTGATCCTGGAGGTGTACGTCGACCTCTCCGCCCTGAGCCACTTCCTCGAACAGTCCTCGGCACAGCTTGTCCGAAACCTGGCTTGTGAAAGAGCCCCTCAGCTTGCCCTTTTTCGGCATCGAGCCAAGATAGTCCTTGCCCCATCTTATGCCAGCTTTCGAGTGGGCCACGAGGAGAACATACCACCGAGTTTCGAGGAGGGAGTCTTCTACCAACTTGAAGTTGACCTCGGCACCGGGGAAGATAATATCGAGGTCTTTTACCAAGGCATTTTGGAGGTCCTCATGCACGGTGCTCGGTACAACCATGGTGACATCTACGCCCGTTACTTCAAAGGACTCGGGGTGCTTTCGCGGCGCTGCTGCCTTGTAGCGGAGTGACTGTCCGACGGGAATCGGGAGAACCTTCAACCAAAAAGAGCCACGAGACTGGGGACCAAGGCTCCAGCCTCGACGAGTCAGCCTTCTTTCAACCTGGATGCCGAAGCGTTCTTCAAGAACAGGCAGCAGGACCTGGTCGAGGTAGTCGTAGCTCAGGCTGAAGCTAACATTGGTGCCACCCGAAATTTCTAGCTGGATCGGTTCGCGGCTGCTGTTACCCGCAAAAACGAGGAAAGGCAAGATGGCCTGAAGGATTAAAAGGGTGCTGGCTGATCCTGAAGCGGCGGAGAGTTTGATGGTTCTTTGCAACAACTCCGAGGGACCGCGTCGTGGCACGAACGAAACTGTCGTCGATCCAACGCTCAGACCTTCCACTATAGCATCCGTGGCCTCGGCTAGCCACTGGATGGAAGTAACATGCTGGCTCTTGAGTCCTAGCCGCGTGTTACGTCAGTTGTTGGTCCTCTGTTGGGCCAGGGGGGGATCACCAACCTCCGCCCTTGGGGCCGCCTCTATTACCCCTGACGTTCCTGATGATCACGGGTTGCGTCGTCAAGGCAGCCAGACAGATGGCGACTCTCACCACTTGTCCGCCACCTTCTCCAGTGCGACCGTCGATTTCGATAGGTTTCATGGCGTTGGTGGTGAACGGTGGCAACGGGGCGAGGTGTGAATGGCGTATACCTCTCTTGGAAGCAACCTAGCAGCCTAGCAGGGGGGCGAGTAAGAGAGGATTGCCACGGCGGCAAAAAAAAAAAAGGCTTCGTGAACGACTTGGGCATTGTGAAAAGCCCCGACTAACAAGGGAATACGCCTCATAAATGGATGCGACGAGAGTCGAAATTAGGCTGACTCACGGCGGTACGCCGATGAGTCGCCAAATACCCCTAGTTCGCTTTGGAGAGCCGGCGTGCCGTCAGTGAGTCCCCGCCAACAGGGCTGACACAAATCGGCGACAAAACAGAAACCCGAGTCCGGAAGAGTACGATGATGACGGAGGCCGAGTACGTATGCAAGTAATCAGTCCAAAGGAGTCCAAGCCAACAAGGAGGCTGTGTGCTTTTGATTCCTAATCCTTTCCGGAGTGGCCGAATCAAGTAAGTATAAGAGACAGCCAAGAGACGTCAAAAAGAACACCCAATTATATGGAGATTTTTGGGTCTTTCTTTTTCTGTTTCTGGCACACAAGTCAGTCATCTCAGGTAAGTGGGCCGTTTCTTTCTATTGGTACGTACTTCGTACCCGAAATTGAAGACGAAGCCATCGGCGCCGCGGCGGGCCACTTGCCGCCAGGGCGCGCTTCGCAGGTGGACCTTCCTTTGTTAGGCGAAACTCACGTTACTTCATTCTTTTCTTTCGACTCATTTTTTTTCTTTTTTATTCAATTCTTTTCTGTTCCCTTTGTCCTTCTTCCGTCTTTCTTCCTGTTATGTCGCGCTCTTTCTCGGTTCTCGGTCACTCCGACATCGACATGGGGAGAAGTTTGCAACACCGCCTCGCGATGCAGCGATTGGTGCTCCTGATGGAGATGGACAATCGACAATCAATCGGCGGATGAGCCAGCCACAACCCGGGCCTTGGAACATACCTGACCGACCGGCCTCACCGACTTGGTTTTGCCAAAACCACAGCTTTGAAAACTCCATGCCAGCTGAACGTGGCTTTTTTGTGTCGCGGTGGCGACAATGTGGCGAGATGGTTAAGAGCTGAGGCGTGGCAAATCGAACCACATCAGCCTATCATTTCAGAGGTGTCGCTCAAGCAAGTCGATATTGAGGCTATGAGAGGCCTCAACGAGTTCATTGGAATTGACGAACCACGCCACTGAGTATGAGTCAATTCAATTCATTCAGGGGCCGAGCGAAGATGGAAGCCACCTCCTGGGGGTAGTCAATCTGGTATTTCTCGTGTCCTCCACAAACTATCTTCTGCAACCAAAAGAAAAAAGACCAATTCAAAATCCAACGACAAGACCAACAGTCCTCGATCTCAGGAGATAACGAACGCAAAGGATCCAAAACAGGCCACCTGTCTATTCCGAACGTGCATGGTATAAAGATATACCGGCCCAAGCTCAACATCCCCTGTCTATGAGCCACCTAACATCATGGGGGTTTTCTTCACTGTCAACTCCGAGCATGCGTATAGATGGTTCACGGATCTCCGCCAAATAATAACTGGAACGACGCAACATTCGAATCATGCAACAACAAGAAAGACTTCGACCAATCCTGGTGGACCAAGTTAGCAAGGCTCACTACTTAAGGTGACTTTTTACTTACTGTCCTAACTCTTGGCTTCCAGTTCGCATGGCCGACTTACTTCTTGGAGGATCTGGAGGATCTCGGCTTGGACTTGCCGTTGGACTTGCCGTGACCCTTAGACACACTCCGAGGTTCCTCTACAACAGTATCACCTTCATCTGTATCGCTGGATGATATCTCGACAGTCCCCGGATACTGTCCAAAACGGCCATGATCTGAATTCCTGGGAAACAGTTCATCGACGAGTCCCATGCTGTCTTGGACTGGCACAGACCCCAACGTCGGGCCATTTCGCACTTGCACGGACCCTGACGGAGTCGTCATGAAATGGTTTATGTTCCAGTTGTAGTTGGCAACTGACTCGCTGGTGGTCCTGATGCGACTTGGGTTAGGGACTGGACTAGTACCCATGCCATCCGGTGGGTAGCCCTGGGTGCTGCTGTTTGGGCATGAGCTTGTCTCCTCGAGTGACTTGGAACAGTTACCTACCTGCCCAAACTGCCCCAGTTGGCAGTCGTGGATGATGGCGAAACTGACTGGTTTCCGCCGCTTCCATACGCCCAACCGTCGGAGTTGGCCGTTGTCGATAAAGAGGCTGGTTGCGACCTAGTAATTCCATACCCCCAGGAGCCTCCGGCAGCAGAGCCATGGGTGTCTGGGCCGGCTTCGTGCCCCAGCGTGGTATTTGAAGCCCTTCTAGCTCCGCCTGAGCCACGAGGTGCAGCTTCATACACATGCCCGAGGTGGTTGGCAGCTGGGCAGGTGCCAGCATCGGCTTGCACCCAGACTACCTGGCCTCGTTCATCGACGACATAACAAAATCGACTACCGACATCATCGTTTCCGGCAGGGTAGGGTGATGGGGCGCCTTGCCCCCAGTTCTGACGACGACCTGACATTTTGCGTTGCTGGGGGTAGAGGCAGAGACCAGGATCTTCTTTGGTGTTGGACGGAGCAAACCTTGGCTGGCGTTGATGCGTTCCAGGGGGTAGACTGGGTTTTGTTTGGCTTCGTTGACTACGAAGACAGCAAGCCAAAGGTCGAGAGAACCGCAGCACTACCTTTTGGGTGGTATCTTGATTCCGGAAGAAAGAGGGGCTTGTCGCTGCGTCGAACCAAGGTTGAGCTTTGGAGAGGGATGCCGACAACGGTTGCTCATGGACCAAATCCAAACAATAAGAAAGGAGACTCGACGCGGAGAATGACGGGATCGATGACGATGGTCTCCAAATCTGAGAGGATGGTCGTGGTTGGGCACAACTCGAGGTTGAAAGATGCAATCGGGTTGTCAAGCAGGCAGCTACGATATCCGTGCGGCGCGTCCCTTTTTTGGGACGATGGAAAAGTGTCGATGGTGATTTGTCGGAAGGCGTGGGCTTTTGCGTCAAGTTTCTTGGGTCGAATCGACTAATCGAACAGTGATCTAACGTCACGTTTGGTCTTCAGAAGAGATTCGAAGTTGGTATTCATGTTGTCGTCAGTGCTAATAAGAAGGGGGATGGATGCTGGGGCCCCCAAGTGAGGCGTCGACGATGGTTCGCCTCAGGTCAAAAGGTGCGCTAGAGGGTCAACCACTAGGACCACAGAACAGCATGGCCATCTCACGTCTGCTATTCCATGGCATGTTCCTGGGCGCCAACGCAAAACGATGGTTATTGGGGCATACAATGGTGGACAGGGTGACCCAGACATCCGCACGCCGAGCCCCATCGTGGTAGAGGCACATGTTGAAAGCGAGGGTATCAGACGGGCTGTTGACGGGATGTGAAGGGACGGCAAACGACGAATCGGAGGGATAGCGTGGTGTAGTGTGCATGGCACTGCAATCGACGAAGGTTCTGCCTGCCATCGTGGCAGCACGGCACCCAAACAGGCCTCGGACATCTCGACACGATGTCAGCAGAAATCAACCAAGGAGACAGAGAAACTACAACAGCGAAGAACCGTAACCGGGCTATGGTCTGGTATTAACCAGCGGAACTGACACCAAGACATCGGGCACCCGTGACTCCGGTCGCAGCAGCATGCCAGCCACTTCAACAGCAGAGACAAGACGCATGCAGGTGATGGCACATAGCACAACATTTACCGCCCTAATGGAGCTAACACCCCCAGCTCGCAGGCCTGCGGCACTATATGTCCCGCTGTGGCGTTGACAGCCAACGCTTCCGGTTTGGGCTACTGGAAACTATCAGACAACCCCGGCGACGCCGCTTTTCGATGAAACCCAACGCTCCCCAACCAGCAATGATTTGTGGCCTTCTCCATCCCCGAACTCACACCTTAGACCAAATGAGAGAGAGCCTTGTTAGGAATACTACGCAACCTTAGCCAAGACGAAAGCTCCGCACGGGCTGCTTACAATTTCACCGAATGAGCAGCTCTGTACAGTGCGGCGAGAGGAGAGTGACTCTAGCTACCCGCACCTCTTCGATGGGTCAGTTGCAGAGAGGCATTTGTCTATGAAGTCAAGACAGTTCGCACCCCATTCAGTCGCTCAAAGTATGCGTGCTACCCAGATTGAGAAACGATGGAGGGATAGACGCAGATGAGTGGCAGCATACTTGGGTCTCGACCCGTTCAGGCATGGTAGATCACTCAAGCCACCCAAACCAAAACTCTATTGGTACTGTTACATGGAGCTTGGCTGCACTTCTGCAGGAGACGAAAGCACTTGCCAGACCCGCAACACCGGGGGTTGGGATACGGAGTTCCTCTCTGCTCGCAGTCGCAGCCAAGACACTGTCATCACCCTTGCCAGTTCGGTGGTCCGACCGACAACTGCCAGAATCCAGGACACGGATGCGGGGTTTTGTGGAAAATCACCAGCTGATTGACGCCATCTGCCTATCTAGGTATACTACACGAAAACGAAAGAGAAGAGCCAAAAAGAATACACCGTTTGAACTTGCAGACCCCAGAGCATCAGACCGAGAAGACAGGGAACTTCGCCAAATGCGGCAGTGCCATACTTTTGAGAACCCGATCAAAGCAGAGAGACAGCACATGTACAGAAAAGCAAGAGGATATAGAAAACAGATCTGGGAACCATGTCGCCGCCAAAAGAAAAGAAAAGAACCGAATGTCTTCCTCCTCAAATATTATACAGCCCGTCAACACACCAAGTTGAAGTGAAACTGGAGTCGAATGGTCATTGCGGGTATCGGAAACCCGTTGGAGCGACTCTAACGGCGGGTGTTCGAGCTGCGATAGACTTTGTCGAACTCGGCGATCCTCCGTTCGGCGTCGGTTCTATGCCGTCTCCTAGTCGAAGTTAGGTGGCTCGGGCCACCTAGTACCACCTGTGACTGGGCGACGAACTCGGCTGTTCGATCCATGTCGGACGTGCTGGGTCGTGGATAATGTTCGTCTCCGCGCCAGCTGTGAATTCGTTAGATCAAGTGTTATTGATGGTATCAATATGTCACTCACCTCCCCGCTTCAGCACCATCACCGCCGTTGTTGGCAGAGTATCGGCTATCATAACCATGCGACTGGTCCTGGCCCTGAGGGTACTGTTGTGAATAGTAGCCTTGGTGTGTCATGGCAGGCTGTTGTTCTTGGTGTCCGTGGCGTGGTTGTCCCTGCTGCTGGTATCCTTGGTGTGGATACGCCTGCTGCTGGTATCCTTGGTACTGATACGCCTGCTGTTGAGGTGCTTGGTGTTGATACACCTGCGCCTGGTGTCCTTGGGGTTGTTGATACACCTGCTGTTGGGGATTTTGGTATCCGTACCCTTGGGACATGGCTTGGCCCGACATGGCTTGGCCCGACGAGCCTTGGGATGCGTCCCAGGCAGCATAACCTTGCTGTCCAGACATGTCGAGGAGGTTTCGATGGGTGATGTGCTGTGAGGGACGACAGAGCAGGGATTCAGACCCTGAGGAAAGAAATGGGATGACAGACGACAGAAGATCGACGACAGACGACGACGACGGCAGACGACGACGACGACGGCAGACGACGACGACGACGGCAGATAACGGTTTGTGTTAACGAAGTTGCAAAGCAAGATGTTACTGAACTCGGGTCGGCGGCGACTCCTCGAAGAGTCGACTCATCGGGCTTTATAC
Source organism: Neonectria hederae (assembly GCA_003385265.1). Classification (NCBI taxonomy): domain Eukaryota; kingdom Fungi; phylum Ascomycota; class Sordariomycetes; order Hypocreales; family Nectriaceae; genus Neonectria; species Neonectria hederae. Next base: position 188,342 of record QGQB01000225.1, on the reverse strand, counting down.
TGAAGTCGAGCAAAGTGTTGTCGTACTCGAGGCTACCAGGCAAGCGTTGCTTCGCCATGCCCGGAGTCGAAAGAAGCAGTTTCGTCCCGCCCCTTTGGATTATGAACGAATAGGGCCATGGTCCGGGATCAAGGCGATACCAATAGTCTTCACAAGCCTCACTGCCTTTGTTAGCCTAGGCTATATGGACCAACGACATGGCTTGTTCCAGGAAAGCCTCGGGGGAGCCTTTCCTTCATAGCCCCAAGGCATCAATGTTGTTTGTGGCGCGGAATGTTTGGTTTCGTGCCACGGCGTGCTTAGATGGAGGCAGTGACTCAGTGACTGTTCACTTGACCTCGGATTCCCGCCATGACAGCCTTCAGGCTCTTTCGACGTCGAGGCAGTGAGTGAGGGATGAGGCGGTTGGGCTCGAGTGCCATGCTGGAAGTGTCGAGGAATTCAGCGTTATTCAGGGGCCCGTCATGACTATGACGTACACCAAAGCCGTAGCTGGGGCTTGCATCGGTGCCTTGAGGAGTTACCACAAACTCCGCCATGGTTCGCGAACGAGATTTGGTTGCCTTCAAAAGCAAATCACGCGATTTTGCTCTGACTGTTCGTTCGTTCTTGCTGCAGTCCCGGGTTCCGGCGTTGCGAGAGGAGTCATTTGCCAGAAGAAACGGAAAACGGAGCAATGCAGGAGGAGTCAAGAAGAGGTCGAGGAGAGGGGGACGAACCAAGGGGGGAAGCATGCTTATTGTATGCATGTCTTTCTGCTAACCGCCGCAAAACAGGCTGGCACGGCGGTAATAGTGGACGCAACAAGGGCCAAAAGCAGTCTTCCGATCGATCATCAAAACGGGAGACATACCTTGAGGGGAAGGCCTTGTCTCAGGTATTCCCACGATTCTGAGGATCGTCTACGCTCAGCGCGGGTACCGGATCTCACCTCGTCACTCGCCTAGAGGCGGTGCTTCGCGGGCTGCAGACAGCAAGGAACGAGAAGAGCCAAGCAATTGGTGGCATTTGGACTCCCCCTCCCCTGGAGGTGGGACAACAGGCGTTGGCTATGCTCAAAACATCCACATCCACAGCCGCTCATGCTGTGCACCTCGTACTCTGGCATCAGCTACGCAGGGCCTGATGCTGGCTTCGTTGGCGGCGCACCTTTGTGTAGAGTCTGGGCGAGCGCCTCTGCAGTACGTTCATGCACTACGACACAGAGACGATGGCTTTCGGCATGACAGGTAATGGAAATCATCCCGGGTTACTGATGCTACTAGAAACAGCTTGATGGGTGGTATCGTGCGGGGTGTGTTGGTGTCATTACCAATTAACACCTCCCCACACTCACAGAATCTCAATCCAGCAGCTGTGGTGCGGCTGAAAGATCCGCAAACATCGCCTGACACCTATTCTTAATGCACCACTTCTATTCAATCGCTGTGTTGCTACATAATGTGTCGGTTAACGAAGAAGAGAGCGTCCTTGGCTCCTGTTCCAGAGCCTAAGAGACGCGGCGATATCTCATCGCGATCGTTTACTTCCTGCCACCCAGCCACGAATCTCGTATTCTCAACTAAAACAACAGGGGCAAGCAAGACGTTAATTCTTGAAGCTTGACGCTGCACCTCTCGTCCAACGATGCGTCGATTGGTGGGTCCAGCGGTAAACGACAGCTTCACAGCCAGTGTTCGCTCAGTTCCCGCCAACTCCTGGATCGCAGCTATGCTCGCCAGTCTCTCCACCACAGCGAACCCCCCTCCCCTGCCGCTGGCCCCCACAAACCAAGAGAAAGACCAATGCTCGTCGCATCGCCAGTGTCTCATTGCGGCACGTCATGCAGGATGATGCACCGTGCCGTTCTCGTCAACTCGCATGGCGTGATCACTGATGTGCTTGTGCCGCTGTACTGCACTGCACTAGACTGCACTACGTGGACTGTCGCACTGTAACGGGGTGTGCATGCTGGACTTGCAAAGTCCCAGCCTCGGCAACGATTCTGGGGGACTAGGCGGTCATATAGGACAACGCCGCATCTGAAGATCGGTTGGTTACGCTCTTCGGCGACGGTCGGAGGGTGAGGCTCAAGCGAAGGATTTTGAAGGGCGTCCAACGACCCGTCACCCGCCGCCGAGATGCTCCGTGTAGGTACGTTGACGCCTTCACACCCTCTCTGGAAAGCCGGCCCCCACGTTATTGGGTCCATCTTGGCCCCCTCGCTATGGCCGAGCCGCTTTGGAAACATGGGCCTCTTGAGAGGTTTGGGCTTCTTGAGAGGTTTTTTGGGCATGGTCACGACCGCCGTCTCGGCCGTCCTCTCTCTTCTCGTTGGATGCACTGGCTCGCTGATCATATGGGGTCGGAACCGGGCGCAAAGGATCCCACGGACTATTGGGATCCTTGAGCCAACCCCAGATCCAAGCGTCGTTCGGGGATGCGGATCTGGTTGTAGCATCATTAATAGCTGCTTTGGACACCCTGTGGGCATTGCGTTTGCCGGCACTCTTCTTGGCCATTCTCGATTCGCGGATACTGGAAAGACTCGCGGGTTAGGTTTCGTTCGTATCCTCTGAGAACGTTCTCGCGGGGAGAACCTGCACGTACCTCGAAGATCGGCTCCCTTGTTGTGCAAATCGCGAGTTGGACGGTGTCTGGGGGTGTGACTGAGAGACTTCTTTTGCCACGGTGTTGGATTTCATTTTCTGGTTGAGTTCGCGGTTCTGTCTGCGCGGTCATGTCAAATCGGAAGAGGCCTCGCGAAGGCCTCACTTATATCACCAACAAGCCGGATGCGGCTCAAGAAGCGGTAAAGGAAGGACATATTCTCGTGGCCGTTCATTTGATGAAACGGATTGGGCGTCACCGATTCCCTGTCAACCGATCGTCCAGATTTGGCTGACCGGATATTGCAAATTGGCTTTAAGTCTAGAGGACAGACAGAAACCCTCTGACGTATCAGAGATAATTCACAGAAACCTGCCAGGAGGGGTGCCCGCTTTGTCGGTCGGGAGAGCATCTCACTGGCAACGAGCCAGCCCTCGGAGGCTGAGTGACGAGGGCTTCAAGATCATCAGTCGCCTCAAAGAAGCGCTCGGCGGCGCGTCAGGTTGACCGGTGAGTATGCTTGACATCGTCCAGTGCTGGCTCTTCGGTTATCTGGAGATTGATCCTCTTGAGCTAGCTGAGCCCTCAGCCTCAAGAAGGGTGGCCAGCCCAGCCAACGACAACTAGAGTTGGCTGAAAGACCCTGGACCCCTGGCGAATTCACTCCCACACTTCATTATCAATGGGCTTCGTATTTGTACAGAATACTTCAAGCGGTGTGCTCGATGCAGGTGTACCCAGAACTCGCGATAGGCTCTTTGAAAGCTTCGCCCATAGTGGCTTAGACGACGAAGTGGGAGGCCTAGACATAGAGCGGTGAGTGAGATCACAAGCATCGGACTCTTCTACCAGTTGGCTCCTCTCCGGAGATGATGCTGTATCGTCATTCTGTTTTCATCGTGTAACGGGACGCGAAGGCAGCGCGAAGAACGGCAGCGCAAGACGGGTCAACCTGTCAAATCAGCCTCCGTGCCCGGTGTGAGGCTCGACCCGAGGCTCGCTCCTCAGCCTTCCACGTTGCTTCCGTTGTGTTTGGGAGTGTTGAGCTGGCACAGCCCAGTGCGGGTGATCTAGAGTCCGAGATCATCGCGCCGAAGCCATCGATACCGTAAAAAGGCCCCTTCAAAGCCCTCGGGTGGCTGCATCACTACAGGCAGCAACTTTGACCATGTCTTTAGCACATTGGCCATGATTGGGTACCGATCGGGAACTTTTAGTACGGCTGCACGTAGCCGTACGCTACGGATTGTGTTGTGTCCTTCGAGAAGCGGTACCTCGCAGTAGCACTGCGGAGACTTGCAGTCTGGGTACTGCTGTAGATTATAACGACAAGGTACTTAGAAATACGGCCGACCGTTTAAAACTCGAAGCACTTGGAGGTGTTGGCACACGCCTCCTACGGAACCGGGCCGTTTCGCGGCTAGATTCAGATGTGTAGTTGGGCCCCTGCGAGGGATTTTAGCCCACTTGCACACATCCTCTTGCGATGAGGCGGAAGGGTGATAGGAGATGCCAGCATGTTCAAATTTCCTGGCAAGGCGATCCTGTTCACCGGTCCAGCCGGAGTCGCCGGCAGCGGCACAGCAGAGGCGCCACGGAGTGTGCTCCGTATATACCCAACTAACTGGCCTGGCAAGGTCAGGCTGGCTAGATATTTGTCTATCCTATCTCTCGACTGGTAAGTTGGCACTGCTGTACAGACATGCGACTCACGCAGACTTCTCAATGTGTTATTTGATTGGGTTTTCCCTTTGAAACTATTATGAACGTTTGCTGACTTGTCTGCTGTTAGATCCATCAGTAAATGCCTCGTAGGTGGGATCTTCATTAACAACCGTCATCAAATTACATCATCAAAAACAGCTTCCCATACTGGAATGTCCAGGCAGACATGGGGTTTTCGAGAATTTGATCTACGCGGCTGTCGGATTTCAAAGTCCCCTCTCGTCTCTCATCTCTCATATTTTATGCGACGTTCCTAGACGTACAGGATCTGGCACCCACGCCCAAGCCGCTGGAATCACACGCAACCGAATACAGTACAAATTGTAACCCAGCCGCAGGTGTCAACCAAAACAAGTTAATGGAATTGAAGCGTGGTCGTCATAGGAGGGGTTCGGTTGAAACTCTGACCGCCTGTGCTCTAGGTGCATATTGCGCTTGGCCATACACAGCACATCAGCTTCTTCACCGCCCATCCGGGACATCGCGACCTCTCATTTCGACCATTTACAGCTTCAGCCTTGCAAGATCTAGAGAGAATCAGATTCGCGGCCTTTTTTACGAGATGTCGTTCAGTACAACAAATCTGTCAGACCGGAATACTCCACAGCTCCATAGCTTAGGGCGACGTTTGGACGGACTCCTTGGGACGTCGACAGCCAACCATGAACCGACCCCAGATTCTCCGAAGGTCAATGCTGAAAAGACTCTTGCACTGCCTGTGACTACCGGGGTTTACTGCTAGTCCTTCGATCTCGAGGCCAGGTGATGTCTTCAGCATGCGGGTGATACGAGAATGATACAACTCTGGACGAACCAGGACGTTTCAACTCACAGCACATGGGCTGTGCAACCACGGCCTCACGTAAGGACTCGGGAAGGATCCATGCTAAGCCGTCCCTCCAGTCTGCACTCTGCACAGCCTGGACTCCTCAGGATGCTTGCAACGCACCCACTTCCCACGCGACGTCCCCCTCCGCCGCCTGCGGGTAGCTCCGCGCCACGCGATCGAAGACAGGGATGAAGGCACTATAGTGATGACTGACTGGCCCTTTGTGCAAATTATTTTATTGAAAGGTTATAGATCGGATTCGAGGAGACCGGGTGCGAGACTGGCCCTCGTTCGCCTCACTTATCCGCCCTGTCAAAGAACGCCATGGTCGAATGGCGTCTTGGGGAAACGGCCACGGTAAACCGTTAAAACCCATGGCCAATGGTCACAGAGAGCACTGTCGTGCATCCGAAGCAATACTACTCGGTAGTGTCCCAGGGAACATACGTACGGGCCTGCAGGTGTGCATGAAGTATCTCTGCACGACTCGTCAACGCTGGGGGAGGTGGGTGTCACCAGTACATGGTGCTGGGAGGGATACTCATCAATGATAGGCCCTCGATGCTCAGATGGGCCGTCTAGATTCAGGAGCTGAGCTTCTTGGTGGAGTCCAGATCCTGGATATCATGGAGCAGGGGCCGAGCGGCGTCCAGGGCGACGGACGCCGGGTGATGGGTGCGTCGACAGAGCAGCACTTACCAAACACAGCCATCTTCGAGGCTTCCGAGTCCTTTGATTCGTCGGTAGTTTCCAAGCCACATTTTCAATCTCAAAACCTATTACGTCCCTATACGTAGGTAGGAAGACGTCATATCAGACGACCAAATTTCTGTAATTATCACTACGTGTCATTGACTCATGGGGTTCGACTTCCTCACTGACGTAGTTAAAATCGTGTCGCAACTCTCCTGAGGGGATCATGTGCGGATACTACGTGCACCTTAGAAATCGGGGTGGCTCAAGTGATGTGTCCCTCCATTACCAGGGGCCCCGGCTGCCGCGGCCGAGCCGAACGGAGAAGAGCCGGCCTGGAATCCACTGTTCCGGAAGACCCACTCCGAAACTTGACTGACGGTGTTGACACTGTCTTTTTTTCTCACGATGGGCGATCGAGCGCGGAACCTATTGAAACCAAACTTCTTGGAGCGAGTGTTTTGGTCTCCTACTTTCGTCAAATTGAGTCTTCTTCAACGGTGAATAGTTGACCGAAGAAAATTGACCATAATCACTCATTTTCCCAGAGTATTGATTGCTTTCTTGCAAGTATCCAATGCTGTACGAGAATGAAAAAGGTCCTGATTGTTCAAAACAGTGTGCCGTATTAGACAGAAAGTCTGAAATGGATGCAATACACAATGTACCCAGTTAGACAGATAGGGTAGTCGAGAGATCAATGCCAGAATCCCCTGTAAAGAGTCATCAGAAGTTGGTCAAATTGACCATTCCATGTTATAGAACTATTCATTGTAAATCTAAGGATTTCATAGCAGCCTATATCATGGTTGACAGGGCACTTCGAGCAGATTCATATTTGGGAAACCAGACTCTACGAGCAGGTCTTATTGCCAGATACGTATTCTTCCACACGTAACATGCTAAAACTTGTCTAATATAGTAACTTCGCTCAGGTACCTTTAGCCTTTTGCTCAGTCAATACCTTTGCTCATCCCGTAGGTCTAGAACCTAAGGCCAAAGCCAACACAAAATGCCGCTCTGGACCAATGACAGGACCGAGGTAGATAGATGCTCGGTTGACAAAGAGACCGAAAATACAACATCGTCCTCGCACCGGCGGTAACTACACGTCGCTGCCGTAACTTTCTTTTGACAATATCAAGGACTCACCGTGAGTAACAACCTGTCTATTACCTCCCAATTCCAGGTTGCCATTGGAAATTGGGGACTTCTTGGGTGCAGTTCCTGCCTGGATTAGGTTCCGGACCATAACTCGAGACCAACTTGAACCAAAAGTGAACTGGGGTATAGGGGTTTCTAAAATGCCCTCTTCGTCCAGGCTCCTCTCGTGTGGCTTTCCATTCGAGGTAGACAACTGAATGTTACAAAATGCAGCAACTCCCTCGAGCGAGTAATACTTTGCTGGATGTACATGGGCGCAATTCAATCACGCCAATTCAAGTATCTTCGTATTGATCTGTCGACGAACAGTTATATAATGAATTTAGCCCAGTACTGGTCTGTTCAGAAAACACGGTGCTGGTGGAGGCATGTCCCTCTTGAGGAGCGAGCGGCTGGTTCGGCCAGAAGTCTAACACACATTAGGTATGTATTCCTCCCATATTCTTGTCGACGAAGGGCAACGAAGGGCAAAGATCTTCAGCATATAGTTAGGAAGTTTGCTATGCCTTCAGAGGCAGTCTCCCGTTCATCACGAGCGAGAGAACGTCGGACTTGGCCGTCGTAGTGAATTGAGAGAATGGAGCTGGATCCCGGCCACAGGCAGATATAATGGAGGGCTCATATTAATAAAGATCGTAACGGTAGATAGAACTGATGAATCGACGAGCTGGCCTTGGTAACTTGTTTCACTTGTATATCGCGATGCAGCTACCAGCTCTCGGAGGGAATGCACCAGGGCTTATTCCTGTGCTCTCTCTCCCTGATACTTTTAGACCAGTCGCTGTACCGAACTCCGGTGTTGCGGAGAGCCTATGTAGTCTGGGATTATTCAGTCCTCGTCTGCCTACGGCTCAATTTCCGTGTGTCACAAGGACGATAAAGCTTACGGGATGATCCAGGAACAAGGAAGGAGATACTTGCTGAGTATAATGCCCTGATCATCTGGTTGGAAAGATCGCACTACCCAGGACTGTCGCCAAGTCTTTGGTTCTTCCCGCTGAATAGGTCCACTGCAGTTCTGGGGATGGTGATCGAATTCGGAATTCTCTCAAGCGAACAGCTCATCTCGACAAATCATAGAAGCCGCTAGCTTCAGCTACAAGATGCTGTATAGTGGTCTGGGGCTTATTTAGATGTCGAGGTGAGGAGATCGACTAGCTACAGGTAAAGGTGGGTTGTGGTGAATGAATTGATGCACGTTGTGGCAGTTGAATGCCAAGTGCCTATTGATGGGAGGAGGTGAAATGCATCCCTTCCAAAAAAAAATAAGAGAGCAACGAGCCATGCAGGGATAGGTAGTTCTTATAATCGCCGGCAGTCTAAAAAAACCCCACAAGGCAAGAAATAAGAGAGACAAACTTTACGAACCGTGGGTTTATACTTATTAAAGCAAAAAGCTCCGAAAAAGCTTGTTAGCATTTAAACATTGTGGACTATTTGCTAGGAAAGTTTAAGTGATGATTAAGTTGTCATCAACTTAGAGGTCTCACGTCATCGGCTACAATGCTTGTTTTCCATATCAACCCTGGAGATGAAGTAATAGAATAGCGTTTCAATTATATGCAATACAACTCTTGACTATAGCTCTACGACGCGTGGCTCAATCGTGCCATGATGCAGGGTAGGAACGCTCGTTTGGTTCGACGTGGCTGTGACAGCATCCTTGTCGGGAGAGAACGGCTAGTGCCGACCAACCTCGCTGCCCCTGGGTCCATGATGGCATAACCTTAAAAAAAACCACAAAACTCGCAGACTCAAGCTTACTGGTGAGCTTAAAGATGCTTAAGCATAATGCTTCATTCACTTCAAACCAACAGCTCACGGCTGCATGGGACGTTATGTCCACGACCATGTTGGACGAAAGCCAATCTCTTGAAGCCGAGCCTTGTCCAGCACGGTGCCATCGGCTGAGAAATGATGAATTATCCCGAAACCATTTAAACGAAACAATTCCCCCCCTCGTTTTCCCGACCAATCTGGCTCGCCTACGATGGCCATTGATGGAAGCCCAACGAAGGTCAATGCCATTGGCGTTCAGACGCTTCGTCGAGGTGAATTGGCGTGTGGAGATTACGGGATAATGTCACTGGTTCTCTTCACCACCGTCGCCAGTGGACGGAGCCAGAATTTCCCGGCATCGTCAGAAAAAGCATTGGAGAGGTATGCAGGGAGGGAGGGCGAGTTTTGGGTAGAGGAAGCATGAATGAAGGCTCACAGATGCTTGATCGGAGCCAGAACCGTGGTTTCTTTCCAGTGCACGCATGGCTGGGCATAATCAGATCAAGCTCAATGTCTCTCATTCTTTGCACTTCTGCTTCGTGGACAACGAATGAATGGTACGAATGCTGTTTCTCAATGCATCGCCCTCAATTGCGGCCAATCCCTCCCAGATTCTCCCCGCCTGTCAGACCACGAAGTTTCACCGTTTGGGTTTACCCTGAGCAATCAGATGATTTTGGCGCCGTTTCAGGTGCGCGCTGATGAGTTTATCGCCAGGGCAAACAGAACAAACCCAGGAGGAGCGGCAGCAGCAGCAGCAGTGGCGGACGTCGCAGTCGGAACGAGGATCATGATCATCAGGGGGTCGGCGGGGACACGAACACGCAAACCAAGCTTCGAGAAGAGAATAGAGTGCGCGTGCAAGCGGTCCGTGGGCGCCTCGCCGTCGGTCATCGTTGGCGCCAGACAGAAAACGGTGGGCCAGCGACCGGCGCTAGATTCCAATGGCGATTCTCCCGTGATGAAAGGAACCTGAAGGGTTGCAGCGATCAGGAGGCCCGGGTTTCAGGGACCGGCCACGGCCCAATGACGACGGCGCATTTGGCGTATCCTGGTTGAGGCTCAAACCAAGGCCGCCGGGGAGGAAGCATCGCATCCATGTCGCTCAGGCTTGCAGCGCTTGCTCGCGCCAACTAACTACATAGTAACGGCCGAGGTTTCAATCCTCCACCGCTCCCCAATTTTCCGTCTATCATCGTTCGTGACAGCCCGGGGGAGAAGAGTGGCACGGCCCACTGCGAGAGCTGGGGCCACCCTGCCGGAGCGCTTGGGACGACCGCCGGGACGGACTCCGGGATGACCTCCGCTCTCTGGCCGGGGGGGGGTTGTCAGGCCCGTTTAGGGGGCCGTTGGACGGAAATGGGACCGCATCCATGCTCTCTTCTGTGCAGTGTCCACCGCCTCGCGAGCAGCCAGCCCTCTCGGTATTGCACAGAGAGACCCAGCATCTCAATCTAGATTTGCCCTGCAAAACTACCGCCTGCAAGTACCAAAGTAGCGAGAACGGACTCCCGTCGCTTGCGGCCACACTGTCCCGCCCTGGCTAGATCCCCCAACGCTCCGCGTCTGAGGTGCGCCTTGGCACCACCCAAATGGCCATGTTTGCAAGGTGAGAGATCACCCCGGGGCCTGCAGGACCTGTGGGTCATATCCCTGTTGGCAATTCGTTTGTTCCATTGGAACCGAGATGGGCGACGGCGAGGCGTGTGGCCATCCCAGCAGGCAGTGGCGTCTTTGGACAGGACGGGCTGGGAACGCTGGCAAACTCGATATATAAGTCGAAGCTCGCGGTCTCCTCCAAACTTCCTTTCTCTCTCTTCACACTCGTCGTTGCCAATCAATTTGTTTGTCTCTCACTCTCTTTCTTTCACTTTCTTTCTATTGGCTGTGCCAACCCTTCATTCTCTCAAATCTTGAAGCCGAATACATCCTAGCGACCTTCGCTTCATCCAGTCCTTTAACACACCACCACATACCAAACAAACAAAACCACCCTCAACGTCTATCATCATGATGTACTCCATTGCTTCCGTCCTGGCTCTGGCCAGCACCGTCGCCGCCCACGCTCAGGTGTACGGCGTCTGGGTCAACGGCGTCGACCAGGGTGATGGCCGCTCGGCTTACATCCGCAGCCCGGCCAACAACAACCCCGTCAAGGACCTGTCCAGCCCCGACATCGCCTGCAACGTCAACGGCGGCAAGGCTGTCAGTGACTTCGTCTCGGCCGCCGCCGGTGACAAGCTCACCTTCGAGTGGTACCACGACAACCGTGGCGACGACATCATCGCCTCCTCGCACAAGGGCCCCGTCATCACCTATATCGCCCCCTACACCGAGACCGACGGCACCGGCGCCATCTGGACCAAGATCGCCGAGGATGGCTACGACGGCTCCGAGTGGGCTGTCGACAAGCTCATCGCCGCCGGCGGAAAGGCCGACTTCACCCTGCCTGAGGGTCTGGCCGGTGGCAAGTACCTGATCCGCCAGGAGATCATTGCCCTCCACGAGAGTGACACTGCCTACAACAAGAACGAGGCCCGTGGCGCCCAGTTCTACCCCTCTTGCATCCAGTTCGAGGTCACCGGCTCTGGCAGCGCCGTCCCTGACCAGGACTTCGACTTCAACACCGGCTACACCTACGCCGACCCCGGCATCGTCTTCAACCTCTACGGCTCATTCACCAGCTACGAGATCCCCGGCCCCAAGGTCTGGTCCGCCTCTGGATCCGGCTCCGGCTCCGGCAGCGCCACCAAGCCCGCCGCCGCTTCCAAGACTGCCGCTGCCACCAAGGTCGCTACCTCCGCCGCCGCCGCCGAGACCTCTGCCGCCGAGACCTCTGCCGCTCCCGCTGCCACCAGCTCCGCCGCTGAGGCCGTTGTCGTCACCAGCTCCGCCGCTGCTGAGTACACTCCCGCTCCCACTCCCACCTTCTCCACGGTCGTGACCTCCGCCGCGGCCACCCCCGTCGAGAGCGAGGCCCCCGTTGCCACCGCTACCCGCTCCCCCAGCACCGGCTGCGGCAGCCGTCGCCGCCGCCGCAGCGCTCGCCGCAGCATCAAGAAGATGAACGGCAGCATCTAAGCTTTGAAAAGAGCTTTGCATGACTGAACATTTGCCGATTGGCGTCTGTGACGCACCCAGGCTATGTCGGGCCTCCGCCCATCGCTCGCAGTCCCGTTTTGGACAGCAGTGAGATCGCATCTACCTTAGATGGCGTTTTTTATGTTTGTGTATATAGATTTTGCTCTCTGACCTTTCGGGGACATATCTTTTCTGTATAAAATATTTGACAACCTCGAGAATATTATAAGTCCCCCCTGTGCCACGTGCTGTGCTGTGTCATTTGTTTCTAGCTCCCACCGATCGTTGGAGTGGAATCGACCTGAACTAAAGTAACTGTGGCAACATGCTATACTCTAGCTGTTTCATCCATCGATGCCCACTTACATGCCATGATCGTGGCTTACGCGGCCCAAGCCGTGGGTGTTAAGACTGACGGTGACGTGATTGAACTCTCAACTCCGCTTCCATGAAATGCCCATTCTTGAAATAGATGCGTCTCGATTCATTGTCGTATGACATCTGCCCAACTCGGACAGGAATAAGCCATGAACGGTCGATCTACGAAAGAGCTAAACCTATAACCCAAAATAGTGTTCTCTCCCCGACTACGACAGCGTGTCAAGCAAGAATAGGCTAATCAAGCATCGATATTACTGATCAATCAACATCGCCCGACATCGTATCCTTCCGTGTTCTGTCATGAAACTATCTAGCCACACAAACGGCCTAATAAGTGCAACACTCACAGCCCTCCATTCCAGGGCATTATACTTCCCTTGCTCCATTGGTTGCCAGCTGCTCATCGACGATATGTCGCACGCAGATCCACGCGCCGAGAGACAGCCGGCATGCTAGAGAATTGAGGAGGCGCAGGACACGCCTCTCATCAGCGTCGCCAGGCAGCTTTTAGTGTGTATACTGGAATGATGCACCTGCGATGGATATACAAAAGTCTCCTTGCTTGACCACCCCCAGCTCAACGCAAAACAGAAAGCACTCTCCAACTGTTCACCATGCAATTCAAGATCGTCGCCTTTGTTGTCGCCGCTTTGGCTGCCTCGGTCCGGGCCGAGCACTCTGCTCAGAACATCGTCTCGTCTCTCAGCAAGGTCTCGGGGCTGGTTCGCGACGCTACTAAGACGGCGGAGTCGATCGGCGGGAATTCCTACCGAGGAGCAGTGCCTGTAAGTGAAGAACTAAAAGTATCAGAAATAGGGAGACGTGACGTTGACAGTTTGTATGTAGAGACTGGTGATCAACACCCGCAATATCATCGGCCTGCTGACGGGGGAAGTCCAAAACTCGCTTGCCGGCCTTGGTAGCATCGGAGGCGACAACGACGACGGGGACATCTGCGAGGCATTCAACAAGGTAAGGAAAGCTGTGGAAAAAATATGTCTTCTGAGCAGCACCACTAAAACCAATTCTCTCTGCAGTTCACAAAGGCCCAGGCAAAATTCCTAGGCACCATCGCCAGCAAAGGCGAGGTCCTCACTGGAGGTCCAGCCGAGCTGGTCATTGCAAATATCCTCCATGCGCTCAAGGGAGGCGTTGACGGCGTGGCTGCCGGGGTGATTGACGGGGCTCCCACATGCCAAACGGCGACGGCTAATAAGAAAGCGCTGGACGAGGCGCTGGACGAGGCTTTGGAGTCCATCTCCTAGACTTTTAAAGTCGCCCGCTGTTGGCTGCGTTGGTTTCTCTTGAATTCTTGGTAAATACTTAGATAGATGGATAGGTAGAATAATGAACAAAGACATCACATCAAGTATCTATGAACACAGTCATCTCATCAGTTATCTATAGACCACAGTCATCCGTGGTTAGAGACAATACAGGGAACAACTGGTGATCGCTGCCCTGTAAACCAGTAAGTAGTCTTCTATGTACCCCGCCAACCCACCCCATTCTCCCCCACATCGGAAGTACCCCTCCGTCGCATTCTCCATCCATCCCGCGATAACCCGCCCGGCTCGACGGAGAAGTCCTCCTCCACAACGCAACCTTGCTGTCGTCACCAATTCCCCCCCAAAGGAACCTCTTCCTCTCCGTCACTCCTTGTCGAACCGCCTACACGCCTACTCACTTCGAAAAGCAAAGAAACCTCCCTCCGCGATGGCCTCCTCCTCCTCCACCACCACCAATCCCCCCCGGGGCTCCCTCGCCCACCTCCTCCCGCCCTCGTGGAAATCCTGCGTCGGCGCCTGGCTCGCCGAGGACACGCCCTCGTTCGACTACGCCGGCTTCGTCGTCGGCGAGGCGCCCCGCGTCGCCACCCTCTGGGGCAAGTCCGCGGGCGTCATCGCCGGCCGCCCCTTCTTCGACGAGGTCTTCGCCCAGTGCGGCTGCACCGTCGAGTGGCTCGCCGACGAGGGCTCCGAGCTCGACCTCTCGGCCGACGGCGGCAAGATGCGCGTCGCCACCGTCCGCGGGCCCGTCCGCGGCATCCTCCTCGGCGAGCGCGTCGCCCTCAACTCGCTGGCCCGCTGCTCCGGCATCGCCACCTGCAGCCGCGACCTGGTCACGCGCGTGCGCGCCGCCGGGTACAAGGGCATGCTCGCCGGCACGCGCAAGACGACGCCCGGCTTCCGCCTCGTCGAGAAGTACGGCATGCTGGTCGGCGGCGCCGACGCCCACCGCATGGACCTGAGCTCCATGGTCATGCTCAAGGACAACCACGTCTGGAGCCGCGGCAGCATCACCGATGCCGTCAAGGCCGCCAAGTCGGTCGCCGGCTTCAGCATGAAGATCGAGGTCGAGGTGCAGAGCGAGGCCGAGGCCGACGAGGCCATCGAGGCCGGCGCCGACGTTGTCATGCTTGACAACTTCACCGGCGATGGGGTCAAGATTGCGGCCCGGAGTCTCAAGGAGCGGTGGCAAGGTAAACGGCACTTCCTCCTCGAGGTATCGGGGGGTCTAAGAGCGGACAACGTGGAGCCGTATGTGTGTCACGGTAAGTTTACGCCCCTGAGAGACGCTCTATTCAGCGAATTGGGTAAGGAGGCTAATAGTCTTAGATGTGGACATCATCTCGACGAGTTCGATTCACCAAGGGGTACCGCACGTAGACTTTTCCCTCAAGATCGAGCACTAAATCTAAAAGCAAATAAGAGAAGCATGGTAAAAGGCGCTTCTTTCGCAGTGACTCTGTTCCTCGCTCCCTGTCAGGAGCCGTAACTTATGCCGTCTTCGTTCATACTATTTAAGTCTATCCTTGAAATGTCTGAATATGGCATCCGTAGTCTTCAGACCTCTCCCTTCTCCAGCATCTTCTCAAGAGCTACCTCCATCGTCGATCTTTGCTCCCGCCATCTGCGCATCGATATCAGGCCCACTGCCCTGCAAGTGACTCGCCGGATCCTCCTGTACCGACGGCTTCTCCTCGTTGTCGGTGTTCCCGCAGCACGACAGCAGCACGCTGGTCTTGTTCCTAGTTGAAGGCACGTCCAGCGCAGGGTTGGCCGTGAAGAAGTCAGCCGGACGGAGGTGAAGCTGGTGGATCTCAACCGGCCTGCATCAATCAACCATGGTCAGCATATATACGTGACGCAAAAAGGGGCAAACGGAAACACCAAAGACTCACATCACCGGCCAGTCCTCCACACGGGGATTGTGCGTCAGTCCAAACACCGTCCACACGACGGGACTGCTCCTCCTCGCATCGCCGCCCATGTCCGTGCCCGTCCTGTCCCCCGGCAGAGCTCCGTTACGCGTGCTGCCCTCGTCGGTGAACCAGTCCCCGCGCTTCACCATGTCCGCCACGCCGCCCTTCTCCTCCCGGCTCTGGTTTGTGAACTCGCCGGCCGCCCACAACTCCCCGTCCCGGTGGCCCGTTACCCAGACGTGGTGCTGTGCGAACCGCGCCCGCGCCGCCACCGTGCTGTGCTCGTCGGCCAGCAGCGTCTGCGTCGCCGGCGGCACCAGCCGGTACCCGACCGGCCGTCCGGACACGGCGTTCTTCTTGGCCGCGTTCTCCAGCTTGAGCAGCCGGTTGAGGCGAGGGTTGGCGTCCATCCACCTCGCCTTGCTGACCGTTTGTCGCTGGATCTTGTAGTAGTTGCCCATCGGGTTCGTCTGTGGGTTCATGCTCTGGCTGATGCTCTCCTCGACGACAATCTGCGTGTCCCCGCTCGCGTACGAGTCCATGGCAGGGTCGATTCGCACGGCAAAGAGGTGCTGGTGGTTCTGGGCAAGGACCCCAGGGGAGACAACGGCCCCGTAGTTGCTCAGCTTTCCCTCGTCGATGCCCACCACGCTCACGACGCCCGTCGCCCTCGTCTCGATGGTGATTCCGCCAGCAAGATCCAGCTTATACGCGAAAATGTACTCGTAATTCGCCAGCGTGACAATGAACTGGACGACGAACTCCCTGTTGCGCGTCACCACCGCCCGGTTCGTTCGGAAGTTGGTGTGCTTCCAGAGGATCCCGTTGTCCTGCTCGTGAAGGCAGATGACGGACTTGGCAGGTGTTGGAGACCCGTCCGGCGCAGCGAGATACGAGTCGACGTAGTGGATGGCACCCAAGCAGTCACATCCAAGCTCAAGGTTGTTGCCGGCTCTGCCGGCTCCGCCGTCTCCAAAGTCGAATGCCTGCTTGCGGTGAAACGGTGGACGAGGATCGCCGTAGGGAACCGTCATCTCGCTGTAGCTGAGACGGTACAGAATCGAGCGGTTGTCGTAGCAGACGTCGTGGAGCACGGCGCCTTCGCGAGGCGTGAAGCCCAAGCGGAAGCGCCACTTCTGCCACTCGATGAGTCCGTCTGGATGCACAGTGAATGACGCCCCCTCCGGCTGGACAATGTTAAGCGGTTTCAAGTCCGACCTCAGGGGTCCGTCGAGTAGCTCGGGGACATACTCGGCCGACTGGCCGTTCTGGAATAGCTTCCTGGGGGTGTCTCTTCGTTCCTCCGGCGTGAGACCATCCTCGGCGCCACCCGTCGCAACGCGGTCAACCCGAATGACCTGCTTGGTCACCCAGTCCATGACCGGGATGATGGGGATTGGATAGCCGTAGTGATTCGAGTCCGGATTGTTCTTGGACGCATCCGTCGCGAACACGAGGCCTTGCATGTACCGCGGGATGCTGCCTTCATCTTCATCCGGTCCGCCGTACGGCCACGGGTCAATCGTCACCTTGAAGCCTTCCGGGAGCGTGAACTCGGACATGGCATCCCTGAAGAGGTCTGATTCAACACAGGCATCCTGAAACAGAGAGAACTCGGGGCTAAGACATGATGTCAGTTATAGCTAGCTGGCGATGATGCTCGGCTGGCTTACACGGTAAAGTACGGCTGTGAGGACCGCCCCACAGCCTCATTCGACACCACGTCTCCAGAGACCACATCAACGACAGCCCGCGTGTACGTATGGTCATCGGTGGTAATGAAATCATACTCGACCCACGCCTGCCGGGCCGGTCGCTCTGTCTCATCGGACAACTTCCCTGCGTGCTCAACCTCCAGGAAAGCGACGACGTCGGCCCTCTTCGGCTCGTTGAGGTAGATGGACCTGAAGAACAAGGATGCCTCTGGGCCGTGGAGCTTGACGACGATGTCGCGCGCCTTGAGGAACTCGTCCCGCGAAAGCTGGGCCAAAGGATGTGGCAAAGAGGCCGGTGTCGAGGTCGCCATTGTTGCGATTTACGTGTCGAAAGCGGACAGAGAGGGGAGTAAATGATACTTGATAAGAAGAGCGATGTGTGCCCAATGATGAGAATCGGTATTTCGCAGCCTTGATCTCGGCTGGGGAAACAAGGCTATTGGGCTCAAAGAGGCACATGCAATCTAGGCCAGGTAAGGTGGTACTTGTCGTCCTGCACAGAAAGCTACTTAGTCCTCTAATTGTCGCCCACGAAACACAAACAGCAAAGAGGTCAGAATGTCCACCGAGAGATCAAAAGCGACGTTGCAACACGCGTCCAACGTAAGCTGACTAGGTTCCCCAGATCCATCTACAGCGATCTCTACCCTGCTGATAGCGGCTTGGATCGGAATTTCGGTGGTGGGGTAAGAGGGGGTCATGTTGTGTTCCATTGGCAACCCTTCCGCGTCTCACTTAGAGGAGATGTTCATACTATTACTGGACCATGCTGTCGTCGAGCTTGTGTTACCTAACGTGAAAAAGTCTTACTCTGTGATATAGTATCAGGTCTTGTCACGGGTTCTGCTGCAGTTGCTCAAAGTTCTATCGACATCTCACCAGCAGGTTTGTCCACCAAGTACTCACTAACAGCTGCGGAATGGTGAGATGGGTATTCAGACGGGATACGTAACCTGTCTCTTCTCACACGTCGATACAATGGATGCAGTTTTATTTAATGATTGCTACCTTCCCCCATCACAGTTATCAGCTGAACGAGAACAGTACAGCTGATACTACTACTAAAGTGTGATTCATATCAAAGACTTCATTTTATGCACAACATTCACTTATCAGGATCATGCGATTGTGCCGCGATATGTCTGCAATTCAATGCATTTATCAACGTGCTGCTCTAAGAGCCAGTAACATGCAAACCCCCTTTGTTCAAACCCCAAGTCAGGCTTAGGCCTTGGGATGTCGCGCAGGTCAAGTGTCCCGTGCAACCTCGTCAAAACCAAGCAACGAAATGAATACATGTTGAGCATGCAAGAAAAAGACCAGCAGATGTTTTATCCCCCTACCATTCCGAACGCGCCATTTCCACCCGATGCATCATCATCAAAGACGCCAGGCAAGTTTTGTGGAGAAGAAACCATGAGAAGGTGACCAAGTGGCCAATGTTTGAGAAAAATCGTTAAGTACGACGTGGCATAACGTACAGATGAGAATCGAAATCAAAGTGAGAGCCTTGATTGCGGACTCTTGGTTGAGCTCTCTGCACCCGCAACCACAGCGAGCGCCGCGTCCAACCAAAAGGAAATACCTGGGCTACCAAACTCGCGAGGCTGGTGCACGGCCTTGAGTTCAGAACCGAGCCTTTCCGCTCAAGGAAGAAGGGCCAATTGAGCCTTTGCTTAGACAGAGACCATCTTCTCGCCAAGGGGCTGGAGGACGTTGTTGCCGTACTCGCCACCGTAGTTGCCTAGTCAATGTGTTAGTTTGGTTCAAGTTTCTAGGTCTTGTTGATGACATACCCTGAGGGTTGTAGTTGCAGACGGTGTACCAGGCCTCGAAGTCGTACATGGTACCGGCGGCGCACTTGACGGTAGCGCAGCCGACCTTGGTGGTGTCAGCCCAGACGACCTGGGTGAAGTGGCCATAGAGCTGGATGTCCATGCCAGAGGGGGGGTTCTCCTGTCCGTAGTAGGACCAGTTGTCCATCTCGCTGTTGTACCACTGGTTGGTGACGGACTGGGCACCACACTTGTTCTGAAGGTCAGAGATGTCACCAGTGGATCCCCAAGAGGCAAGGTTCTGGCCGTAACCGCCGTAGCCCTGGTCCCTGCGTAATGGTCAGTGTATGAAGCTGAAGTTCAGGTCACGGTAAACTTACATGTCGTGCTCGAACAAGCACGTCAGGGCACTGTTCTCGGCGTACTGGGCCAGAGTGGCATCCCAGGTAAGGGCGTCGACGGAGTGGTTGGCTCGGTGAAGGTTGTGGTAGTTGAGCATGACAGTCTTGTAGTTCTGGTCCAGGGACAGAGAGCCAGAAGAAGCACCAGTCTCGGGCTTGGTCTCGGCGGCGGCGGTAGTCTCCTTCACAGGCTCCTCCACAGTGGTGGAAACGGCAGCGACCTTAGTAGGGGAAGCCTTCTTGGTAGTCTTCTTGGAAGTGGTGGCAGGCTCATCGTAGGCGTCAACCCAAACGGTGCTGACGTCAACCTTGGGAGCGGCGGTGGTGGTGGGCACAGCAGCCTCGACAACGGTAGTAACAACGACGGGCTTGACATCGGCGGGCTTGACATAGGTTGGCTTGGGCTTGCTCTTGACCTTCTTGACGGTGGTGGTGGGTTCCGCGACCTTGTAGACGACATCAGTGGCCTGAGCCTGCTGCTCCTGACCGGCGGTAACGGTCACGGTGACAACTTCGTAGACCCATTCGGTCTCCATAGCGCGCTTGTTGATGGGGCTGGCGGCGACCAGGAGGGCGCTGGCGCCGGCGATGAACATGGAGGCCTTCATTTTGCTGGTGGGAACAGAAGACGAAAGAGAGTGCTGGGACCTTGTCAGATATTTGAATGAAGTGGATAGTTGTGAATAAGCTGTGTGATTTGGTGTAAGTGATGCAGTGATTCAGCGCCGCTTGGCAGTGTCTCGGTGTCATAAAACGACGCGCTTTGTTGCTGGGTAAAGAATGAGTGGAATGTCGTCGTTGCGGGGGATCCGTGTTGCAATCAATGTTGTAAGACAATGGCTTCGAGACAACTCGAGGCCCAGTGCCCGTCTAGATATCTGCCCGGTGCTGCTTGTGGGAGCTATGCCATGGTCAAGTGCGGCTTTGTCTGCCATACCGCGCCCTTTGTACTCGGTGATGGTTGTCCATTTGTATATCTTTGTTTTGCCAGGCATTGTGTCGAAGACGATGTTGATCAAATGATGGGACGAACAGAGGAACAGGTACCGAAGGGTGGAGGGGTGGAGAATCGCAAAGGCCAAGATTCAAAGCAATGCTCAAAGCGCAAGGATACATACCTTGGGTAGATTGGTGGGAGTGAGAGGTAGTAGTGGAGCGATCAGATGTTTCAGAACCGGTCTGGAGCGATGAACAGCACTGCTGAAAGATGGGATCCGTCAAGGATTCCGGTCGGTTGGTTGCGTTGGTTTTTCGAAGGAAGGTATTGTCTGAAGAGACAGAAGGAGTGACGAGGACGAAACCGAAACAAAGAAGTCGACTTGAGGTGAAGTTGGAGAGGGACCTGAAAACGGAAGAGTCGACGAAAGGATTTGAGCGGTTCGACCAGCGGATGGTGTGGGTTTAAAGGAGTGGACTGCGGTGTCTAGAACACGCAAAAAAGGAATGGCAGAAAGAAGGTCGGGCCTGGCTAGCGGTCGACGTGAAGACTCTGGGTGAGGAGGAACGAGTTAAGAGAGAAAGCCTGGAGATGGATCGGCGCGGGCAACGACGTTAAAAAGGAACGGCCTGAGGGTCACCAGCTGGCCGCAGACTGGCAGACTTGCAGCACGGCCGGGCCGCTGGGAAGGTGCAGGGACCCTGGATGATTGGACGAGGAGGTCCAGGGGTTCGACGGCCCACTTCTCGCAGCTGGTCGCTCTGGCGCCGCCCAGGGGAGCGAGTGGGCGTGTGGGTTGGGGTTGGGCGTGCGCGAAGGGCGGAGTGGAGGCGTGCGGAGGCGATGTGATGATGAGGAGGAGGATCAACAACCCCAGGCCTCGGACCCAGGGAGACGCAGAGGTAGAGAGGGAGGAGGAGATGAGGCTTGTTTGGGGCGCGCACGCCAAGCCGAGAAACCGAAGTGCGCACCCAGCGACGCCAATTGAAGCCCCCAGAGCACTGGAATTAGCGGGGCGTGACACCTCCTCTCGGGCTCTTGCTGCAAGGTACCAGGCACCCCAGGGACCCGCTGTGGCTGGTGCGGTACGGGATCGAGTACGTAGGTACCTACCTAAAGTACTAGTATTGTTGACTAAGTAGTAAGTATTGCCCGCCCTCCGCCTCTCAGGCGACTTGCAGCAGGCCGCAGCGCACTCGACACCTACATAGTAGCCACTAGCGCCTATCGGCCCCTCGGCAGCGTGCACGACCACTAATACTAATTATCCAGTCTCCCTTCCATCACTGTCGTAAGAGAGTCCGGGGCCTGCCCTTGAATCTCCCTTGGATCCGTCCCCCTGGCCCGCTTCCCTCGAATTGCTGCACCACTACTGCGACAAACCGAGCGCTAGCAGTGCCACGGGCTCGCTCAAGGAGCCGGATACGACCCCAGGAAACCAACCAGTGCCGCATCAGCGGTCGCTTACCAGTTACCAAGCCTTTTTTACTGGGACTAGGAACAGAACGCAGATTGCTTCCCGGGCTCTCTAGGATCCTGAAAGCTCAAGGCCTCCACTGCTATGGCGCAGACACCTCATCGGGTTTGATGTGACATTTCGCTTCTCAGGTTTACTTGATATACTATCAGGCTTGACCTTCAACCAATATCACCAAGAGCTTGCCTAATATCCAGGCCTGTCTGGGAACTCCACCGGCCGCGTACTACTATGTTCACTGTTCACTTCCATTGCAAATATCGCGAGACTCAGAGTGTTTCCTAGACTGTCCTCATTTTGGCTCGTGAGGCAAGCGTCCACACCAAACCGCAACAAGTTCCAAGTCGATGGACTCTTCATCATTCTCGATCGATTCTTTCATTGTTTAAGCACCTCAAATTCGCCTTACGCGAATCTGCTTTCATGGTTTCCTGAAAAGAAGCCTGGCGTGAGATCTGTGGATCCAAAGAACCAACAACCTCTAATCTATATATAGGTGCTTTAGGATTTTACTTTTCTTTCTTATTTCTAACTTTGCAACTATCGATCATGAAATTTCCGTGACCTCGGTACACGCAGGTATAAATGGCGACCTTTACAGTCGACAGGAAAGGAAAAGAATCACCAAGGTAGTACTGCCGTGTAGTCAACACTGCGAAACAATGCAGTAAGCCAGTAGTGTGGCGTAAACATGAAATACAGCATCTCTCACGCCACACAGACCATGCCGTCCCCTCTATAATCCTGTTACGAGACCAGATCCCATGACCACTAACACGGGAAAACAGCTGGCTTACGTATGCGGTGTACTTGTTTTGCCCTGCAAGCGCAGGATGCAAGGTGCGTCAAATCGAACCAGTCGACGACCAGAGACCCTTGCTACACCTCAAATCTCAAACAGAAGCGGGATGAGGCAATCAACACACACCCCAGGCCCTTGGCCTTTCGCTCATCCAATTAATATCTCATCTGCCAAACCCGCGCTGGCAACTGGGCTGGCTCTTCCTGGGTTCGGTTAGCTGTTTGCAAGTTGGTCGCCTGCCGGTTTTGTTGTTGTCTTTACTTTAGCCGTCAGTCCACATCAATCTCCATTCGCATCCGGGGCGGCCGCGGCATTCAGCTCCCTTCTCTCCCCCAACGCATGCCGTGAATTAAGGGCTACTCTATCTCCAACTGCAATCATCTCCGGGCAGCCAACATCCTCGATCGGCACGCGACCTATCCGGGTCGGGAGTAAAGTCCGGCCGGTCCGCATCCCATCTAATGGCAAATGAGCTGGTTGGTTGATCTTGACGATGGCCCTTGTGTGCGAATAGAGGCACAGGTTCATCTCTAAGCCCCTCCCTCGAAGGGTTCCCTTACCCGTATCCCTCTGCTGTAGATGATCCCTGATCCACGGATGTTATTGATGGGGAACGGAGCTTGGTTGTGCGAATACGCAGCTGGGGAACAGCGACGGCGCCATCGATTCTCAAGCAATGAGCCAAGCATCAAGTGTACCGGTAGGCCAGTCCATCTAACACCTGCGTTCCGTACCGACAAGGCTTACACCGCCTTGCTCAACGTCTTTGACCATTATCCTCCGCTTCCCGATAGTCTGTCGGTCTGCCTTGTCAGGGCTAAGCTGACTTGGGGAACATGGCGCCAGGGTCGAGGAGGTACGCAGTTCGAACAATCAAGTGCCAACCAACCAGGGAACAACCAATCTTCTGCTCCCGACAACCCGTTTTTTACTCCGAACGCCCGAAGCAATAGTGCGGTTGAGCAGTTACAATACAACCAACAAAGGCAGAACCCATTCCTTCAGAACTGAGTCCAACGCAACTAACTCCTTGGACCGCCCTGATGATCGACCACGCATCCATTGATCTCATCTGTGTTGACGCGCTGAGAGGCACTAACAAGTGGCCCTTGTTTCCCTAAAATGTGCCCTACTCCGTACCTTGCAGAAGAGTGTGGCGTCGATGATCAAGGGGTGTGCGGGATGCCAGAACACCACCCTGGCGGGGATCACGGCCACCCAATCCCAAGGGCGAATGCTGGCGCTGGGTCCACCAAACAAGCTCCCCCTGGCGATGTTCCCATGGTGGAGAGCCGCATCGAACCTTTGGCGCCACAGTCTGAGGGTGAATACGTACCGACATGGAGCTAGAAGCCAGAAGCGCGAGAAGTCCCCCCCCTGGACATGAACTGGGCGGGCCCGACTCTCCATTTCTCTGAAACGGCCCTAACTCCAGCGGCTCCCCTCCTCTTCATCTCCCACGGCCGGCACCATGTACCTCTCCGTCATGCGCTGTGAGCTGGCACTCCAGGCCTCGGAGGTTTTCCCTGGTGGTTTAGGTTCTGTTCCCTTGAAGCTTGAGTCAAAATAGGTACGGGAGATGAGTTCTATTGGCAATAGAGTTGACGAGCCCTGATGACTTGGCATGCCAGCTCAACCAATACTCTCAACCATAGGTAGACTTCCACTGCCAACCCCAGTATCAGTGTCGGTGTATCCTACGTAATACTTCTGCGTCCATCAATCGTCGTCACCAACAAGAAACCTGGCAGCCTACATCCAACATGGCAGGTACCTAGCAAGGCTTGCTGACTAGCCTCAAGCGCCCCATGCACTGGCGTGTCGCAGACTGACAGCTTTCTGCATCCCGGCATCATGGGCCAAGGACCAAGCCCCAAACCCGGTACTTTGCCGTGCTTGCATTTGCATTCGCATCTCCGTCTGTATTGCTCGCCTCTCTTTCTCCATTCTGCCACATGCCTGAACACGAGCCTCTTGCAGCTGTACCATGTTGTGCGCTTTTCTTTGCTCCAAACAACGCGACCTGATGGGATTACTTCTTATCCCCCTTCTGCTTTGTTCCGGTTTGTTCTATACCGCCAACAAAGACCCCTTTTATCTAGTAGCTTTTTAGAAATATGGTTCGGCAGGGTAACAACTATTGGCAGGTAATTAGGCGCCGGCTCTCCCTTACACGATACGATGACATTCCGCCGTTCCGGACATTTTGCTACCTTTTACGTAGTAGTTCAACGCTTTCCGATCTTCGCTAGCTTCATCCATGTGCCGGTTCTTCTTTGCCCTCGTAACCCATGTCCATTCCGCTGCTCCCTCATTCCACGGCCTGTTGCACGAATATTCTTGCGGAGTAGGAATGCCATGCCGGGATGTCTTGTAACACCTCGAGCTGCCAATACCATCAGGTCGTCTCCTTCATAACACGAGGCGCTCAGACAACGCAGCTGCTCGGCTTCCCCTGCGCTGCCCGGAGCCGTCGGGTTCTACTGAGTCCAGACCGGGCTTCTCCTCCCAACAAGGAGGCGGCCCACATACATGGCCACGAGCAACGTCGACAACGCCAAGGGCCGCCCTCATGGTCAAAGTCGATTAGTCAACTGAGTTGTCTATTCGATGCCGGCATCCCCGCACACATGCATCGCTCGTCTATCGACCTAATTGGCGGTCTAGGGGCTTCGCAAGGGTTGATGAGGACGGAGGGCGACAGAGCGAGGGCGCCTGGTGCATCACCCGTCGTCTAAGGCATATTGTTGTCCCCCCCAGCACATAACACCAATCGTCCGAACCTCGCAGTTTCACCGATGCCGGTCAAACACCCCGGACCCCTCTCCTTCGTCCACGTTACGACGCAAGATGAACGCAGTGGCTGTCCTGGCTGTGGCTGGCTTTGTCAATGACCCCCTCCCCAACAGGAAATGGATACCTGGTGAACTGACAAAGTTCGAATCCCCTCTCTCATTAACGATGCCTCTCATCACACCTCTTACTCTGGGATTCCTAGCATCGCACATATCCCCGGTATCCCAAAACCCCCAGTGCCTCCCCACATGCCGACATGCCCCTTTTACCCTCTCATCAGACTACGCCCCGAGAGTCTCGCCACCTTGAAATGTGAGGGACAAAAGATTGAAAAGACCCAACTCCCAAGGAAGGTAACACGGCTCTCCGGCATCCAAAGAAAACCCCTGCCTCCTGGCTCTGTGTCCTCCCTCGGGGCCCTCACCCTGCACGATCAATCTCGGCCATCGCGTGCCGCTCAAGGCGTTGTTGCCATCGCGAAGCCGTCGGGAAAGCGCAGGGTGAGTTATTAGTGTGAGTGTGTAATTAACGTAGATTGAATCTCACAATCAAAATTCGCATATCAACCCACATAACCCGTGCAACAAAAGTGTTGATCAAATTCCACTGCCAAGTCGATCGGGTTCTCTCCATTGATGATCCGTCGATCGCCTCCACATCACCCATCTGCAGCCCGCAGCTTGCATTGAATTCCAGAAACAAAAGCTCACCAAAGTGGCCGCTCATGCCTCGAAACGAAAAGGTCTGACCCGTTTCGAAACTATTCCGTCCTGCGTCCTCTGTCTCTCGTGATTTCGTTTATGTCTCTTCCGTTGCTGGCGCCCCTCCGTGCCCCTAAATTCGTCCGAGCCTTGCCCTGACCAACCAACAGCATGCGCCATCCCGAACATCAAACTTAGGAACAGGCCCCGTTTCACGAAGCGCAGAAGCGCTCAACAGTCCAAACTCCCCAATCGCAGAAGTAAAGAACGGGAAACAATCAAGCCACTTTGCTGTAATAACACCCGCTATGTCTCAGCTCCCGTGACATAAGGCCGTTGTTTCGATCTTAGGCGCGTGACCTCATCGGCGTCAACGTTCAGCAAACACCACCTAAACTTTGTAAGAGCAGACCAACAGGTCCATCTCACAGTTCCTTCGTATTGCAGCTGCCCCTCTCTTTGCATTGCGTTTCGGCCGAACGCCGACCACTAAGCCTCGAAATGCGGGTGCTTGAGCCTATACGAGAAGCAGTCTCCCTTAGCCCGATGCCCGTTCCCGTCTCAGCCTTTCAGCCCTCAACTCTGCATGCTTCGCAGAACTGTCATTCGTACGTTTTCGAGGAAGAAATCGTCCGGTAACACAGTCGGTGTTCCATATTGATTTTGTGTGACCTCGAACGGAGGTGTTGGCCGAATCTCGTAGTCCGCCTGGTTGCAGTCCTCATGGCCACAACGAGATCCGAAACCCATGGCTGAAGGTTGTGGCATCAACCTACCAGTTTGCTTGGACGTTGAAATCAGTAGCTTGTATCACCTACGTGGCCCGAATAGCCACTCATTGTGCCAAGACGGATTTCATGTGCTGGATGATGAGACACCTGGGCTTTTGTTGGGGGTTCACATGGTCGTCACCCAATTTCCAACACCTATAGGGTAAGCTTCGTTGCAATACTACTAGTAATACTCCAAGCAGCAAATCACAACTCTCTTTCCTTTCTCAATGAAAGGAATGGTATACTTCAATTTTACTAGTAGTCAATTGGTGATATGGTGTCTTGTCGCTCCTTCCAGCCACTTAATACCATATCGAATCGTTCTTATAACGCCTTCTTTGCAACATCACAGCTTCGCAGAACATAGCAGCCACCTAACCAGCGTCTAATTGATGGTAAAAACGTTGCAGAATACTGCTCAGGCCATCTACCTGCGAGGAATAATGCGAGGCATTGCCTTACGTAGTGCATCAAGATTCAAGACGTAATGTATCATGCTCATGCTGGAAGCAAGGACCACTCACTTGTGTCCGTAGTGCAGTCTATTGAGGGTGATACTTTATAACACCAATCATACCATATTGGTAACGAATGGGTCGGTTACGCCCTGTGCATTATTATTTAGTGGATGATTGACAGCATGTGTTAGGATAGACTAAACAGCTGGTTACTACAATGCTACTTCTTTGCCCAGCATTAATTCTTTTGCACACAACTACTTCAAGTGATATGTCGCCACGCGGAAAGCTGGTTGTGTGAGTTCCATACCAACATTGCCTGTGGGATGCCCCGTCAATGTGTCTGTGAGCTCGCAACTATCGACGGGTTCCGGAATTTCACTGTTTGTCATGTAATTGACAAACATCATACCAAGTTAGTAAAGCGATATCACGAGTAGGTTTCAAGGATTGGCAGTCCATTCTCTTCGATTCATTGGCAAATGTACATGATCGATCCCGATCTCTCGTAGTTCCAGCTCCTTATTGCTTCGCCTCGTTCTGCCCGGCAATAAAGGGCTTGCCATCGCCAGGGCCAATGCGCACATCAGCGAAGATCTGCGTCGGCCGCAGCTCAACGGGGGTGACGTTCTTGGGCTGGTCGGGGATCTTCTTCTCGAGTTTCTGTCCAACAGTGTCAGTCCCGGGAGGTTCCGCGTCAGGCCTGGAGGGGTCGGATAGTGACATACCAGGTTCTCGTAGACGCACTTGTTGAGCTTCCACTCAGCGGGGCGGCATTGCCACAGCTGGTGATTCCGGTCGTCGAGGCACTCCCAGTGTTTGCGGAACTCGGCGAGGCAGTGCGTGTTGATGTCCTTGATGCTGTTGATCGGATCAGGTTAGCGGGTGGCCGTTATGATCACAGAAGCAACCATCGTAAAATAGAATGGTAAATGTCTATAAGGGAATCTTTCGAGGAGAACGCACACGCTGGAGGCACATCGGGTAACTCGTCGGCCCTCCTTCAAGCACTCAAACTCTCCTCGGCCCGGGTTCTCGTTCTTGCACTGCATGTAATCATCGTTGTAGTCGCGGCATCGGGCGCCGATGAAGAAAGAGGCCGACAACAGAGGCGCAGAGCTGGCGCCGATTTCCTTGACAGCCGGGATATCCTCAGGGAGAGGAGTGGTGTCAATGAGCACCTGCTGGTTGAAACTGGCCGAGGGTTAGCCATTTATTTTCCCACCATCTCCGCAGCCCAATTGCCCCGACCGGAGGAGCTAGGGTGAGTCGGCGGGTCGGAATTCGGTGAGGAGACGTACTGAGCTCTTCGGGAGGCCATGGTGCTGGTGTTTGCGCTGCTGACGACGAGCGTTGAGGTGATTCGAGAGGCGGGAGGTGGAAGGTGAGGTCGCTCGGCTAGGATTTGAATGTCGGAATTGGTTCGCTGTGATTGGTCGGCCGGTGGGGCAAGGCTGCGAGGCAGGCTACGGCTGAGCCAGGCCGCCAAGCTATGTTTTCGCGTTCCAGCTCCAATAATTTTGAGGCACCAACAAACAAAGCGCACCACGACTGTTCTCAGCCTTGCAACCACGACGTCTTCCACAGCGACTCTTGATCATTCTCAACAGATCGGACTTATCTTTGTGTAGCTCATCACGACCGACGCAGAGGTAATTTCTTCTTGCGATTCAGCTGCGCCTTCAGCTAACAGCTCTAGCTCTTCTCGAGCTAGGACTAACCTCCGTCAACAACCCGATCTCGGATTTTGCGACACAACATAGCTGCCACCATGTCGCTCTTCGGCCAAAAGCCCTCGCTCTTCGGGAAATCTCAGCCTGCACAAACTCCTCAACCGGTACAACACTCGCCTTTTCCGTATCATGAGAACCAGACTCTAAATGGACAGCAGCAGCAGGGAAACACACTCGGCACTTCCATGATGGGCCAACAACAGCAACAACAACAGACCCAGCAGATGCCTACGCTGTCCCAGTCACAGGCGCAGCTCTCCAACTCACTATGGCAGCCCGGCAAAGAGACTCCTCGTATGTCGCCTCTTGATGCTTGCGAGCACCTGTGGCCGACACGATACTGACCGTTACTTCTAGACCAGAAGCCTATCCTCGAGCAGATGAAGCTGGTGACCGAGAAGTGGGATCCCGCGAACCCTAACTGCGTCTTCAAGCACTATTTCTACAACAAAGTTGACGAATCCCACGTCCCCTTTTACAAGCCCCAAGCCCACGAGGATCCGCGAGAGTGGGAGGAAGCCTTGCAGAACAAGCCCGCGCCGGGATTCATGCCCGTCCTTTGCTCCGGATACGAGGGTGTCGCCGATCGCCTCAAGACACAGAAGCGAGCTGTGTCCGACTTCAACACCCGACTGCACCAGATCAATGGCAGCCTCGATGCCATCCTACAGCGCCACGAACTCGAGACCGAGGTGAGGGCCGTGGCTGCGCGGAGACGACAGACGACCATTAGCGAGCGGTGCCTCGCGCTAGCCGCTCGGGTCCAGGTTCTGCGGAATCGGGGCTATGCGTTGAGTGGGGATGAGGACGACCTGAGCAGCCGACTGCAGAACCTTGAGAGGGAGGTGCAGGATCCCGCCGTCGGTGCGCGGGAGGAGGAGCTGTGGAGCAGACTCATTGTTCTGCGAGGATATGCGGACCAGCTGAACAAGGAGATGGACAAGCCTACAGGAGGAGATGGAGATGCCCTGGACCCAGAAACAGAGGTGAAGGCGAAGAGGGTAAGTCAACATCTTACTTCTGACAGGAACACTCGGAACTAACCTGTGTGTCACCTAGGTATTGGAAGATTACGAGAAGCAACTTCAGCACTTGAAGAAGGAGCTGGAAGCTTTGGCTGTCGATTATACGGAGTGGGAAAAGAGCAGAAACCCTCACTCGCGATCGAGGTAATTGGGACGGGTTATTGGGGGCCTAGTCAGCATTGGAGCGAAAAGAGGAGTACATGGGCTTCACGGTTAATTGTTTTTGGTTGTACTATGTGAATAGGACTTTGCGACACGCGGTCGCTCATTCTGGACAGTTCGATTGCGGTAGAGTCCTCCTTGGATGAATATTCGGGTGCCTTGCTCGATGATAAACTCGTCGCGATCGTTGGTGTCTCTTTGAGTACGCAATGCGCACATTTTGACTGTGTATTTGTTGGGAGGAATATAGAGATGCATGGACCCTTCCAAGCCTTGTATAATGATACAGATGTATACCGTAAACCTGCAGCCGTCTATCCGTCCGCCCGTTTATATCGTACAGGGAGCGCCATCCTCCGAATCCCCATAGTGACAAGATTCGTCATTGCCGATTACTCTATTCGTCTTCTGGATTGATTCAAACACATCCTGGCATTACTCAGCGGGGTGGCCGGTAGTATATGAGGGTTGTAAAGGATCTAGAAGATCTTGCCGGCAAGCTCGATAGCGAAGGGTGCTGGCGGGTATGTTAACGGAGTTCGCGGGGACAGAGCCCAGGAGCACGCAGATGGACATACAGAGGTACAGCAGGACAGCGGTAGCAACGGCCTGCTGGACGGTGAAGTTGGCCTCGGCCTCGAGGGCGCGGATCTCCTCCTTGGTCTGCTGGGGGGGTGCGACTGCGAAGATGGGTCAGTTCCTGGTTGCCAACAGTCGCGGGTAAGGGCGGACATACATCCACCGAACATCTTGTCTGTTGAGTCTATTGACGGGGTCGTTGGGAAGAGCGGTGGTAGGTTCGGGTTCGAGGAAGCAAGGGTTTCTGGCTGTGGTTACGATGCTATCACGAATTGGAGTCTAGTGAGTCGTCGAGCACCCAAAAAAAATCGGCGTATGCAATATCGCGCCTTGAATGCACGGACCACGTTGGCTGCCGTGCTGCTGCCCCGGAGCCTGCCCTTCGAAACTTCGTTCGGGCCTGCTCGGCCCGGAGGCCGGCACTAGCTTATCGATAAGAAACTCCGGGGTAACTTGCAGGAGGAGAAGGGACCGTCCAATTGCATAACGAGTTTATTGGGAGGACCTGTTTCGACGCGGTCAGGGATCCGACATCCCGCGTTGCCCTTTGTTCGATTTGTTTTCTTCCCTGATGGTATGCACTTTGTGTTTCCGAGTCTGCTGTCGTTGATTTGCTAGTCGGAGTCTTCATTCTCTAGTGGCCGATCTACTCCATATAAGTTTGTGTGGATAACGAGGCGTGCTGGGGCTTCAACTTCGCTGTGAGCGATCAACAGCGATTAACGACACCATACAAGATCTGGATCTTGTTAACGCCCAATTAACTGATATCCGGTTCCTTTCTCGCCATGGCATCGAGACAGATATTTGTTCGGAGCCATGGAATATCCGCAATTTCGCCCTCGGCTTTGACGAGAGTCATGCTCCCCACCTCGTCCCTAGCTCGAAGCTCTGGCCAGACCCGCAATGGTTCTGAGATCCCAGAAGCTCGCACCCCGAAAGCGCAGGAACCCAAAAAGTATATAAAAAAGCATACGCAGAGGACCGAGATCTATTTTAACAGGAAACCGAAAGAGCCTGTAATCACAACTGACCCCAAGGGGTGGAGTCTTTTCCCCCAAAGGCACATCGGCCCTCGCGATACCGACATCGAAGCTATGCTTCAGACTCTAGGCCCTGGTGCTGAGACTATGGACAAGTTCGTGGGACAGGTCATTCCAGCCAGCGTCATGCAGCCTCCTTTGAAGAAGATTCAGGAAAAGACACTCACCGAGACGAAGGCCGCCGAGAAATTCGAGGACATGTTCAAGCTCAACCCCACCTTGAAATGGATGAATGGTGGGGGCTATTACGATGTTGAAACTCCTCCCGTCATCAAGAGAAACATGCTGGAGAATCCTGCTTGGTACACAAGCTACACTCCTTACCAGGCCGAAATTAGCCAGGGTCGACTAGAGTCACTACTCAACTTTCAGACTATGGTCTCCGACTTAACAGGCCTTCCCATCGCCAACGCTAGCTTGCTTGATGAGGGAACTGCTGCTGCTGAGGCCATGACCATGTCGATGAACAGTCTCCCATCTTTGCGAAGCAAGAGACCTGGAAAGACGTATGTCGTATCCCACTTGGTGCACGCGACTACTTACAAAGTCATGCAAGGTCGCGCTGAGGGATTCGGCATCAAAGTCGAGCTGATGGACGTGTCAGCCCCTGACGCAATCCAGAAGATCAAAGATTTGGGCGATGACCTCGTCGGGGTTCTCGTCCAGTATCCAGATACGAATGGAGGTGTTCACGACTTCCGAGAGCTTACAAATGTGGTTCACGACCAGAGTGCTCTCCTCAGCGCTGCCACCGACCTGTCGCCCCTGACCTACCTCACCCCGCCGGGCGAGTGGGGTGCTGATATCGCTTTTGGCAACTCACAGAGGTTCGGTGTACCTTTGGGATATGGAGGTCCCCATGCCGCTTTCATGGCCGTCAAGGAATCTATCAAGCGACGCTTGCCTGGCCGGCTGGTTGGAATTTCTAAGGACCGACGGGGTCGCCCTGCGTTGCGACTTGCACTGCAGACACGCGAACAGCACATTCGACGGGAAAAGGCTACAAGCAATGTCTGCACTGCCCAAGCCCTCTTGGCTAATATGGCAGCGATGTATGCCATATATCATGGCCCTGAACAGCTGAAGGAGATGGCCGTCGCCAGTTTGCGATACACTCGAGCTCTCCAGGTCGTAGCGCGGCACTATGACTTCAAGGTCCCCACCGCTACTCTAGATCCAGAAGGGAGAGTCCTCTCTGATACCATCACCATTGACCTCGGCACGCAAGCCAAGGCAGATCGGTTCTGCAAATCCCTCGAAAAGAAGGGCGTGTCCGTTCGACATAACTTGGATAAAACCTCAGTAACCATAGCTGTCCCCCCCGCTTTCGACAGAAAGACATTCCTCACAATCTCTTTATTACTCAGGCGAGTCGGCGAGAAGACAGATGAGGTGGGAGATGTACATGGCATGGTGGCCGACATTTGGAGTCGATATGCACGCAGGAATCCTCTTCGGGATTTCCCTGAGATTTTGCGAAGGAAGTCTTTATACTTGACTCATCCTGTCTTCAACTCACACCACAGCGAGACGGAAATGCTTCGCTACATGTACCACCTTCAGTCCAAGGACCTTTCTTTGGTCCACTCCATGATTCCACTCGGATCCTGTACCATGAAGCTCAACGCTACCAGCCAGATGCAACTCATTACCAACCCGAAATGCAATGTACACCCGCACGTTATGCGAAGCCTTGCTCCAGGTTATTCCGAACTATTCAAAAGGCTGAACTACCAGCTCGGCAACTTGACCGGCATGGATAGGGTGAGCATACAGCCCAACTCAGGCGCCCAGGGCGAGTTCGCCGGTCTACACGTTATCCGAAGATATCATAAGAGCGAGGGTAATTCCAAGCGTGATGTCTGCCTGATCCCCGTGTCCGCTCACGGCACGAACCCTGCGTCTGCGGCCATGGCTGGCATGCGCGTCGTCCCCGTGAAGTGTGACACCGCAACTGGCAATCTTGATATGGTGGATCTGGAGGAGAAGTGCAAGAAGCATGCCGACGAGCTAGCTGCTATTATGATCACCTACCCTAGCACTTATGGTGTCTTTGAGCCCGATATCCAGAAGACCTGCAAGCTCGTGCATCAACATGGTGGTCTTGTGTATATGGACGGTGCCAACATGAACGCCCAGATCGGACTTACCACGCCTGCTGCGATCGGCGCCGACGTCTGTCACCTGAACCTGCATAAGACGTTCTGTATTCCCCATGGCGGAGGCGGCCCTGGCGTCGGACCCATTTGTGTTAAGAAGTTTCTTGATCCTTTTCTACCTCATCAAAATGAACAGTTCCAAGTCTCGAGCGCGTTCTTCGGCAGTGCTAGCATTTTGCCCATCAGCTGGATGTACATTGCTACAATGGGTAAGTCTCAACACGCAATGAGGGTACTTGGAATACTAACATCCGCGTCCTAGGTGATGACGGCCTCCGAAAGGCCACTGAGACTGCGCTTCTAAATGCCAACTACATGCTCACCCGCCTCAAGGACCACTATCCTATCCTCTACACCAACGACAAGGGCCGTTGCGCGCACGAGTTCATAGTTGACATCCGACCATTCCAGAAGTCGGCAGGCATTGAGGTCATCGACGTTGCCAAGCGGCTCCAAGACTACGGCTTCCATTCCCCGACGATGAGCTGGCCTGTGCCTAACACGCTCATGATTGAACCGACGGAGAGCGAGAGCAAGGAAGAGATGGACCGCTTCGTCGACGCCATGATCAGCATCCGCGAGGAGATTCGTGAGATCGAGGAGGGCAAGCAGCCTCGCGAGGGCAATGTTCTCAAGAATGCGCCGCACCCTCAGACGGACCTCATCAAGGGCGACGGTGAAGGCAAGTGGGAGCGACCTTACTCTCGGGAAAAGGCTGCGTATCCTCTACCATACCTCGAAGAGAAGAAGTTCTGGCCCACGGTGGCTCGTATCGACGATAGTAAGTTTCTGTTTGGCTTTGTTCCAGGCGTCCGACTAATAGTTTCCCTTTTAGCATACGGCGATACCCATCTCTTCTGCACGTGCCCTCCTGTCGAGGATACGATGTCTTCCGTCCAAGATCTGGCCTCTCCCATTGAAGAGATAGGCTCTCACGTTGAAGACACAACTTCTCCTATCGGAGAGACACACTCTTCCATTTCTACTGCCGAAGACACAATCTCCTCTGTCGAAGATACAGTCTCTTCCGTCCAAGATGCAGTCTCTTCTGTTGAAGACATAATCAATCCGGTCGAAGACACAGCTCACACCGTCAAAGACAAAACCTCTAATAGATAGTGGATGCACTGATTAAAGATAGCAAACTAGGTGCTGTTTTAGAAGCCAAGCAAAATATACAGGTAGAATGTCTGTTTCAGCAGATTCGAGCCATAGATAAGTAGACCGAAAGCCGTGTGTTTGTTTCGTTTTATGTCTTATTTCTGATTTTCATTCACTGGCTCATATGCAAGGAACAAGGGACGGTAGGAAAAGGGAGAGATCAAACCCCTGATTCGGGAAGATCGCAATTCAACATCATTGGCATGTAGTAGCTTCAAAATGCTCTTGATCTTGATGTAGAGCTAGGGAATGGTTTTAAGGATTCTTTTAGATGAGTATCAAGTTCGGAACCTAGACCTATACATTCACTTTTGGGAGTCATCATGTCCCGTCCGATTCGTTCCAAAGCTCAATGCTAATGTGAAGTAAAATACCATGGAAGAAAGGTGATCCGCCTACACCTAGGGTATCAATCCCCTGCTCTTATTTTTGTTCGTTGATTGTCATAACCTCGCAGTCATCTGCCTTCTATATACGCTCGTGTTCTCGTCCTATATCCATTTATTTTCGTTCTCCGACCACAACGTCACGCCTCAAAAACGAGAGACACGCCGTCATCACCAGCTGTTACCAACCTCTCACCAGTCTCGCCCTGCACGAAACCCAGAACACCTCCACCCTCGCCATCACCACGGTGACCCTTCCACTCCTTTGTCAGGCCGGCCTCGACCGCGGTGGCAGTGGCATTGGGGTTGGTAGGACCAGCACCACGGATGTCCCAGCGGCGCACAACGCCGTCCATGCCACAGCTGGTCAGCAACCATGTGTTGCGGACAAACTCAAGCTTGACGACGGAGTGCTCCTCGTGCGCGCCGGTGATACGGCGGCGGACCGCGAAGCGCCGGGTCGCGTCATATATCACGATAGAGCCGTCGACAGAGCCGGCGGCGAGAAGGGTTGTAGGAGGGGAGACAGAAGCGACGGAGATAGCGAGCGTCTCGATGCTGTCAGAACCGGTCTGCAGACCCGCGAGAATCTGGCCACCGGTGGTCGGGTCAGCAGAGGCCTTGCCGCCAGCACCGCGGCTTCGAGCTTGGGGTGCGCCGGAGCTGAGACGAGGGAGAGAGACGATCTTGATGGCACCTGCAGCACCGCCGACAGCGACGAATGTACCCTTGGGATCGATAGCGATCGAGTAGAGTCCACCCTCAACCTCGAAGCGCTGGTCTTCGCCGGTAAGGCCAATGACCATCTGGCCGTTGTCACCGACAATGTTCTTGGCGGCGGCCTCACCCCAGACGTCCCAAACATAGAGACTGCTGTCCTCGGAGATGGTGGCCAGAAGTAGGCCATCGGGCGTCCAGGCGCCTGCAGTGCAAGCGCCGGTGTGAAGGAAGTAGGACTGGACGATCTGGAGGGGGTTGGCGGAGTCGGTGGGATCGATGGTGTAGACCCAGACAGAGCCGTCGGAGGCACCGAGAGAGATGGTGTTGGGGCTTGAGGCCGACGGGCAAGGGGCGATCCAGTTGACCTCAGGAACTTCCTGGGCCTCGCCGAGTAAGTCCATCTTGAGAGGCGAGCCAGGCTTCGTCGTGGCCTTCCACGCGCGTATCCTACCATCGAGGCCACCGCTGACGAGGATTTCACCACTGGGAAGCGTCCAGGCAAGAGTGTTGATGGAGTCGGAGTGGCCGTCGAGGCTGAAGAGCGCGTCGAGCTGGGTGCTCTTAGGAGCCTCGGCGGCGGCGGGGTCGCTGGCGTAACTAGCGGGCAGGACAGGGCGCGAAGGGGCAGCGGAGGTATCGAAGACCCAGCCGGCGCCGGGGGCGTCATCGTCCTGGCCGGCGGAGCCACCGACGGCGATGAGACTTGGGTGGACGGGGTGCTGGGCGATGGTGAAGAGCGAGTCTTGGGGAATATCGAAGTAGGCGATGGAGTCGTTCTCGAGGTTGAGCTCTTCATCATCGTTGTCCGAATCCATGGCAAGGTCATCGCCCTCGGGGATCTCCTCAGCGACCTCATCGGGATCGAGCATGTCGTCGAGGTCCTCGACGTCGTCGACCGGCGGGTCGCGAGGATCGCGGGGGTTGGAGGAGGACATGATGGCGGGGTATTTTATTGAGTAGCGCGAGAGAAGACGGGATTGAGAGGAGGACGAGCTCCGGCGAGGCGAGAGAAAGGTCGAGAGCAGTGACGACTATGCAACCAGTCTGTCAGAGCCGTAGGCCGCAGGATATTTATTGTTCGTTGGAGACGCTGCTGCTGCTGTTGCTTGATAAGCAGTCGAGTGGTGTTGTTTCTTCTTCCAGTTGGTTGATGATGGACAAGGAATTTTTTCGAAACTGCGGGGTGGCGGTGACATAATGCGGGACACTCGAGCGACAACCAGCCCACTTAAACAGGGCACCTTCGCTGTTCGGAATCCTTCGGACTGCCGAGAGCATTATAGAACATGCCAACAGGCAAGCATACTAGATAGGCGAAAAATGGCATTACAGTGGACGAAGCCCTCAGGCGATTTAGCGTAGTTAAGCTAGTTAAATACAGTATTGTTAAGATTGTTAAGACTGTAATCGGAACGCTGCAGTGAAGTAAAGGTATAGTATAGTCTGCTGCTGCAGGAGTGCTCAATAATCAAAACTGCGCTCGACATGTTGCCCAGAAAATCCCCTTGTTTTAACAACTCCTCGCAGAATATTTGAATAAGAAAATCAACAGTCATTTGTGTAATCGAGTGTTTTTTGGTGGTACCCTCGCCTTGTTGGTAGAATTCGTGGTTGGTGCCGCTGAAATTCTTATCCCAATCGTCCCTCAGCCCCGTCTTCCTCACTCTTTCATCCTCATAAGCTCTCCTCCGCACTCAAGGTCATGACAGCGGCGCATAATGCCCTCCGCCTGGAGATGGCGTACTCTTGCTTGTGGCCGATACACTAAACGATGGCGACACCGCACCCGCCTTGCTGATGCCGGACGTGCTGAGCCCCGGCGACGACATGGTCGCGCTGTCGCCCGCCATCGGTATGTCTCCCGGCAACTCCACCGCCATAGCAGAAGTCGGTAGTTCCTGTGGCGGGGATTGCTGCGATCCGTAGAGCTCGCCGGGTCTCTCGTTCGGCGGTAGCTCCTTGGCCTCGTTGTAGCCTGTCGAGGTTGCGCCTTGGCGCTGCTTGCGACGGCGGAGCCAGAAGAAGATGCCAATGGCGGCCGCGATAGCGACGAGGGGGATCACCACGGCGATGGCAACTATGGCTCCCGTCGCCAGGCCGCCTGAATCCTCGTTATCGGAAGAGTCTGTAGCTGTTGCCGTGCCTCGCGATTGCGTCGTGGCCGAGGTTGTCGTCTCAGCTGAAGTCGAAGTCGAAGTCGAGAGGTCGCTATCCTCGTATACCATCCGCAGCCCGTACGCGTTGATACCTTCGCCCCCCGACATAGTGACGGCTTCGGTCAAGGTGGTGGTGAAGCTATCACTTACCGAGGTGGACGTAACCAGCAACACCGTCCGCTCCGAGCCGGCGCTCCAGGTGCAGAACAGGCTCTCCCACACGCTCGACAGCGACTCCGGGTCGGGCACGCAGGTCAGGGCCAGGCCGGCGCGCGTCGGGCAGCAGGTCACGGTGTAGGCGGTGGCATCGCTGCCGTCGGAGCGGGTGCACGACGACGGCGCCGCGTAGCCCGAGGGACAGTCCCAGCCGGGGGAGTAGTAGGCCGTGGGCGCCGGGTCGAAGCCGCTGGGGAGGCACGAGGTCGCAAAGTCGAAGCCGACGACCTCTTCGCTGGAGAGGGCGCTGCAGGCGGACGACGGGGTGTACGCCGTGGGGAGGGTCCCCATGAAGCTGATGTCGCTGGTGGCGATGGGGGTATTGTCTGCCATGATTCGTTGTCGTCGTCTGGTCTGGTTACCAGTTGGCCTCTTCGTTTCCTCACACGCGAGTCGGGCACCTTCTATCCCCAGTTGTTTTTGTTGGTTGATCCGTCCGCTATTCGGGAGCAGGTTCTGGTAGCTGGCTGGTGTTGCGGCGACTTAGACTCAACACTGACGATGCGTCTCGCACACCAGGGGATCGCCGTCGAGCAGGATAGCCCAAGACTTGGCACGCTGCTGTTCAACAGGTGAAGATGAATATAGTGAAAAGGATTAAGAGATTGTAAACCAGGGAAGCCAGCGTCGAGGAGAAACCGTTACCCACCTCTTTTTACCCCATGGCCCATCCATGCCCATAGGGTTGGCAGGGCCCCCAGCTGGGCCAGCCAGCAATTATCATTGAGCTGTGAACTTCTGCGGGCCGTGGCCTGTCTGTGCTGAATGTGGTCTGTGGAAAGCAACCCCGGAGGATCGTCCCCCTTGCAAGTTGCAACGTCGACTCAGCCCTGAAGGCTGTATCCCTGCCGCCTCAGGGCCAAGCGAGAGGGCTATGCCGCTAGGTGATGGCACGGTCAATGGTGAGCTCGGACTTGTTACCAACTTCAGGAACCGATGCAGATGCTACCATTACTATGTAACTGTAGATATTTGGTGAAGTTCCATCCCTTTGAATGTGCGATGGCTCCGTACCGTTCACTGTAGGGATGTTTGATCAATTGCCGAACACGGTACATAAGACCACGCACGAATTTGGTGAGGACCGAAGGATTATAATCCTTGCGCCGGGGCGATGTGGGACTACTATCTCTGAGGAGCCTCCGCACACTCAAAGGGATTTGTCTGTCTTCTTGAAATGAATGAAGGTCAATTTAATTCTTCTCCTCAAGTAGCTTTTGCATCAGCCAGCTTACTTTTTCCTCCTCGGGTTTGTCGATCACACTGCTCTCAAGACAAACATGAGACCGCCACTAACACTGGCTGTCCGAGCCATCCACCCTTGAACCGGAAATGCAGGCCGTCTTTTTCTCCAATTGGCGTGGTCGCGTCGACTGGCGCGGGACCCAGCAACGCCTCCCGCAAGTCCAACGCCAGCGCCCGCTAAGGTAGCCGCGCCACGCACTTCCCGACGGCCGAGTCTCACTAACTAACTTATTCTCCCCGGCACTCGCATCCGCTTATCAAACTCAATACTTCATCCCCAGTACGAATACTTCGTACACCCATTTCTTTCTCGTGCTGCACATACTCATCACTGCTACGTAGCTCATCTAGACCCGTCTGTGTAGCGCATGGCAAGGCCTTGTTCCGAATGTTTTCGTCCCTACCTATCGCGCTAATGCCGTGCGGTAAGCGCCCATCCGCCCAAGCTTGGCCCTGTTATTAGGCTTTGACTAGAGACTCGGGCGCCTAAGGGACGTGGCTGGGTGCATGTTCATGACAATTCATTGGACAGCCGCG
Source organism: Neonectria hederae (assembly GCA_003385265.1). Taxonomy (NCBI): domain Eukaryota; kingdom Fungi; phylum Ascomycota; class Sordariomycetes; order Hypocreales; family Nectriaceae; genus Neonectria; species Neonectria hederae. The sequence goes on along the minus strand of QGQB01000225.1, from coordinate 147,939 downwards.
CGTCATATAAACCTGTTTGAGATTTGTTGCTGCAAGCGAGAACCAGTGCTTACGGTTTGGCATGGTAATTCTGCAGTAGATCCCTGCTAGAGCTATGTTATCGGTGGGGTTGGAAGAAAGCTGAACTTTGGAGATGGTGGCATTGAAGTCCTTCTTGAAAGAGTCAAGTTGAATGGAACCATGTTTCCATGGCCTGAAATATTTCCAGATGAGCATTGCCGCTGTTAATTTTCAAACAAGCTACCCTTCTAGCCAGATCTAGTGTAACTGAACTTATTTTCTCCACGGAATAGAATCCCAACTTTTACATATCTCGGGCCTCAAAAGAAGACCATTAACCAGGCTAGCACACACACATATCCACACAGCAAACTTTCCCCAGCTCCAGCCCTCGGTTTATTTCTTGCAGTTCCATGACTAGTCCTTTGAGGGAACTGGCTCTTCTCCGCTTCGATGTTGCTTTTTAATCGGGTTAAAAACAGCGCCCATTCCGCTTCCTTTGCTTTCCCCTTCTCTTCAGCTTGATCACGCTTTTGTTTGAACCCGATTTTCACTTTTGCGATACCTGCTTCCAGTACTTATCGCGCTTCTCTAGGCTTCGCTCGCCTGTTTCTTTCACGTAGCGCTCCACGTCATCGCGCTCCTCTTCTAAGTGATGCCGCACACATTCGCGGATGCTTTCCCCACCAGATGTGTCCTTGACACAGCATCCCTCCTTCACTATCTCAGTGAACGTACTTTGGCCAACACCCGACATGCCGAAAACCGGGACAAAGATGTCCTCCGTGCTACGTAGTTTGGGCCGAGCTGAGCTAATTTCTCTGAGGACCTAGAGTGGCAATGACGGAACGTACCACAGGCTGTTGTTTGGCGAAGAAATCCATGAGGCTCGTTAGATGAGTCAAGGGTAGGCAATTTAGGGGCAAATGGAGTGGTTTTAAGTAGGTAGCGAGCACTCCGACTGAGTCTTTTTTATTGTTTTTCAATACGTTATGGTGACTGGATTGACGCTTTTTAGTTATTGTATGTTGTTCCTGTTGATCTTTGCTAGTTGCTAGGTAGGGTTGATGGATGAATGGTGAAGCTGGCAGTGTACATACTGAATCAGAGTCGAGTGAGGTGGAAGGACGTTCCATCACGTAGGGTTCATACAAATAAACTAATATTTACAGAGTAAAACACCAGACTGCTCTGATACGGTTTAATCGAATCATTATTAACCGGCCGTCACCTAGAAATTATCCAAAGGAAACCGCGAAGCGTCGTGTCAGTCAACTAACCGTCCTGTGAAGCAGGACTTACACGAAGGCACTCGAGTAAAAAGGTTCGCCATTCCAGCCGACCAATATACGTATCTATGTTGAAGCCAACTATTCGCCATGTTAGCTATATGATGATACGAGACACCAGGCAATCGATTCTGCCACAAGCCCAGCCCTAACCTGTAGGCTAACGCGCACTGAAATTCCCAAACCTCGAAGCAAAAGACATATACGCCAGCAACGCTCAGCAATCCTCGTTCTGTTAAGATAGCTTTTCTGGCTCTTCCGTTCCGAGCCTGGCCATCACCCATCCAACACTTCCACCCAGTTCTTCTCGGCCTTCTTCCTCCGCCATCGCTCCGCCGCCGCCGTCCTCACCACCTTCTCCTCCTCCGCAACCTCGGCCGCTTGGCCCGCCATCTCCCGGATCTGGTGCTTAATTCCCAGGACTAGCATCTTTTGCCATCCACTGTGAATCTTGCAACGCTTCCGCTCGCACATGCCGCGCACCTCGTCATCCTCGCCTGCCGGGTCTCCGAGCTTCGACGCCTTGAAGATGGCTTCGCCCTCGGCTGACTTGGCAAACGCTGCGAAGGCGTCTCGTGAACTAATGGTGTCGAGGCGGTGGTCGTAGCCGCAGATATCCTCTCCAATGCGCCCAGCTGTGATGGCAGCCCGCCGCCGCTCCTGGGCGAGCTCGATGAGGGTGACCATCTTGTGACAAAGAAGAGTTTCCTCAGCCAGGTGAAAACGCGCCATCGCGGCGTTCTCAAGGAATTCCTTTTCCTCCCCGGAAATGATATCTGCCAGTTGGCTATCGTCAGCTGCGAGTAAAGTTAGCAAAGGCATTTTGGGAGGTTAGTTGAGGTAGCGATACTCACTTGCTGCAATTCCTTCTCCCTCCTTTGGCTTTTCATCAGAAAACGGTGCCTTCACTAGCCTCCACGCCCCCTCCTCGTCAAGTCCTGAAAGACCACTGCCCACAAGTGCCATGAATTCCTCCTGAATCAACTGGTCGTTGAAACCGCCTTTGCTCCTCGTCTTGGGCAGCCTTGCCACCATCCGTTCCCACCAGGTCTGCGCATGTTCAATTGAACAGAATACACTTTGGTTCACTTGAGTCAGGCGAGCCGCTTTGCGGCAGCCACTCAAGGCGCACGTCTTTTTATATATCGTCGTGAGGTCTCCACTCGTGCAATTGGGACATATGAATTTCTCAATCAGTGACTCGCCAATGTCCTTATTGAGGTGAATGCATTCTCCGTGGAACCAGTCCTCGCAGTTCTCGCAAAAAATCATCCATCTGTGGTCATCTGGACCGCGACAGAGGCAATATGGACCGTTGTCTTCCTCAGCCTCGTCCTCTGAGCTGCCTGATTGAGGTGTTTGACCCGAAGGCGTGTGCTTTGACCTTTTGGAAGACATGGGACCACTGTTCCTGGGGCGCTTGAGCGCCTTCTTTATAGTCGCCGCGGTGCCTTTCTTTTTCAGGCCTGTATGCTGGTGGATGCCCATATTGGGTGAGTCTGTGGATGGTTGTGGTGGATGGGATGGAGAATTTGAAGCCGATTGAGGGAGATGTGAAGTAGGTTGAGGAGCGAAGTCGGCTGATGCTTCGCTTTTGAAGCTGGATTCGGTGGTCTCAAGGCGAGGCTGGTCACCGGCAGCCGTTGGGACGCTCGTTTGCTCCATTGTTGTGATCCTGTGAATGCAACAAAGACTTGGCCAGCTGTTTGTGCTCTTGAGTCCCGAAAGACTTGAATCACTACACGCTAGAACGACTGTGACTTGACGCCAAACAACTTTTCGTATATATATATAGCGTCTGTTTCAATATCCGTAATCAAATACCATCAGGAAATCAGTCGTCGTTGGTCACATATTACGCCACATTCTTTCAATGGTGACGTGAAGTTCATGCTCGAGCGAATGGGCAGGGAGTTAAAATGACTAAGCCAGCCGTTGTGGCGGCTCGAAGTGGCTGTAGTAGTACCCCTCGGTAAAAGTTCGGCGGGCAATTTTGGAGCCCGTGATGATCGAAAGATGTAAGTTTGGGACATGCGATTTCGTCTTTCCAAGCAAACTGCATGATTTAATTGGAAATCACCCGCCATGTCCAAGTCAATCGCTGCCTCAAAGGCCCTCCAGGGCATGTTTGCCCGGCTCCCCGCGCGCCAGTGCCAGCGCTGCTTCTCCAGCGGCGCCCTCCAACCGAAGCAGCTTCGGCCGACACTCCCGCGTGTGCCCATCCAGTCTCGACAGCCGATTACCCAGCGACGAACCAAGATGGACACGATCGAGAAAGCCAAGAGCCGATATGCCAACGGGGTATGATATACATCGAAATTTGCGTGTAGTTGCGACTAGAGTTGTGACAGCGCTGCGGAACGTCGAGGCTGACAAATTCGCTACAGCCCTTCTCGTGGAAGGCCGGCTTCCTGTTTGTGGGCACCTGCGGCCTTCTGGTGTGGTACTTTGAGTACGAAAAGGGTCGCATGCATCGCAAGAGGATAGCAGAGGCGGCCAAGGGTGTTGGCCGGCCGAAGGTGGGCGGCTCGTTTGAGCTGATTGACCAGAACGGACAGCCCTTCTCCAGCGAGAGGATGAAGGGCAAATATTCTCTGGTATGTGGAACGTAAACTGGCATCTCGAGTGCCTCCATGAGTTTCGTCGGGAAGTCATGCTGACATGGAATTTTCAGGTCTATTTCGGCTTCACTCGCTGCCCTGATATCTGCCCCGAGGAGCTCGACAAGATGGCGCGCATGCTGGACGTTGTTGAAGCCAAGGCCCCCGATGCCTTGCTTCCCCTCTTCATTACATGCGACCCCGCGCGAGACGACCCTAAGGCTCTCAAGGAGTACCTTGCCGAGTTCCATGACAAGTTCATTGGCCTCACGGGCACCTACGACCAGATCAAGGCTCTCTGCAAGAAGTACCGAGTCTACTTCAGCACGCCTCAAAACGTCAAGCCTGGACAGGACTATCTGGTGGACCACAGCATTTACTTTTACCTGATGGACCCGGAAGGCGACTTTGTGGAGGCTCTAGGCCGACAGCATTCACCGGATCAAGCAGCGCAGATCATTCTGGACCATATGAAGGACTGGAGCAAGAGCAACTAAAGACTGGCCGCCATGGTCCAGACAGAAGAGGGATTGATATGGCTGAGATGGCGGGGTTCTGTAAAAGTACTGTACCATACCAAAATCGTCGATAGAAGATGTCACCCAGGTAGGAACCACTCAATTCAACTGTAATTATGACAAATGAATTCAAACTATTAGAGACTCTTAAATCCTGACATTAGAACGCTTTGAACATTTTATTTTGCCGATTCATTGTTGAGAAATGTCGTTGCGGGCCCAAGTTGAGTGGGCACGTTTATCAAAGCGCGTCGGATATTGGCGGGTATTGCCGATGACATCGCTGTTATCGCTGATGGCCAACGTTGCAGTTAACACACGAACTAGTCCCACGTTTCCCTATTACTTCCCATCACACACAGCAGACTATTGAGATTTCGCGAATTTTTGTTCGACAACCTTGGAATCATCTAGGTCTCGTCTGAGTTAGGAAAGAAGAATGCGACGCTCCAGCGTAGTCGGCCAGTGCCGATTCGCTGCGCGTCGCTGGTCGATGCAGTTGCGCCTTGGCGTGCCAATTGCACGCCTCGCCGCAAGCTCCAACGCCGTGAGCTATGGCACGAGAACGTTTCACGGCTCTGCAGCTATAGCTTCCAAGCCGAAGGGCTCGCTGATCGTGGATCCCGAGCGTCTCCAGGAGCCGAGTGATGCGTCACGCAAGCTGTTCTCCGAGTTCGCTTTTGCGTTTGAGTGTGTTTGCCCTGTCCTCCACCCCAGCGTTTCTCAGCAACTCGAGAAAGGTTCATTTTGCTTGCTTAATCAGTTTCTGACATCACTGCAGTATCGATGGTGTTCTGTACCAGGGCCGTAATCGCGTGGAGGGCGCGGAGAAAGTCATCAAGATGATAAGGAATAACGGAATTCGATACGTTTTCCTCACAAATGGAGGCGGTGTCTCGGAAGACAAGAAGGCTGATACACTGCAAGACCGGCTTCAGCTCAATAAGCATGATGACGTGATACGAGGGAGAATGATTCTGTCTCACACGCCCATGAGCGCCTGGGACGACTCGCTCAAGAACGAAGGCACGGTGTTGATCACGGGCTCTCACCCTGAGCAAGCCCGTCAAATAGCCCTCAAGTTGGTTGCCTCATTTTCTACTGATATATGGGCATCTTCGACTTACATCCAGCAGTTACGGGTTCAAGCGTGTCGTTACTCCTGGTGATATCCTGGCAGCGTGCCGAGACGTGTACCCGTTCGAACTCACCAAGGACGGCCTTCACGGAAACCACGTCCCACTGCCAGATGGGAAGAGAATATTGAACTTGAACGACCCTTACAGCACTGATATCCCTCACGACGCTCTGAAGATCGACCAAATCTTCATTTGGAACGACCCTCGGGATTGGTCAGTTGACACTCAGATTATTCACGATCTCCTTATTTCATACAAAGGCTACTTCGGTACAGTTTCACGGAAGAACGGCGACAAGTCACTGCCCAACAATGGATGGCAGCAAGACGGTCAGCCTGGACTCTGGATCTCCAACATGGATCTCCTGTGGAAGACCAATTACCCACTTAACCGGTTCGGCACAGGCGCTTTTATGGAGGCGCTCAAGGGGCTATGGTCGACGACGACGGACGGGATGAAGCTTCAGTTCGACGCCCTGGGCAAGCCATCCAACTACACCTACAAGTACGCCCACGACCGCCTGCTCCAGTACTACCACGACATGGCCTGCAACCGCGACCAGACAGACAAGACGCATGATGTGGCCAAGTGCCAGCCCCTACGACGAGTTTACATGATTGGCGATAACCCGGAGAGCGACATCCGCGGCGCAAACGACTTCAACGCTGCCGACGGCACAGAGTGGATTCCCATCCTGGTGCGGACGGGCGTCTGGCGACAGACCGCGACGGAGCGAGAGCCTCGATACAAGCCGGCGGTGATTGTAGACGACGTGGTGGACGCGGTGGTGTGGGCGCTCAACAACGAGGGCATGAAGGCGTCGAGGGAGTGGCTGCTGTCGGCTTTGTCCCACACAAAGGGCTATATCAAGTTGCCGGAGCTGGAGGGACAGAATCCTGTCCGTGGGCCGGGTGACGAAGGATCGCCGTATCCAAGCGAGAAGGAAGCCGCTGAGGCGAGACTCTGAGGCGATGAGGTCCACCGAAGTGTCTGCTGGCGTGGGGGTTCTCAGGCGTGAGCTACGATTTGACATCGTGCAATATCTCAACATGGGAATCAGGGAAGTGAGCGGGTAAATGATCGCCTTCGGTCTGCGGCATCTCGACCCGCAAACAACTCCGTTTTCCGAATGTTTCCCCCACGGTTTCAGTGCCCGATAGCGGGTCAACGGGGCAATTCGTTCGGGAACACGTCAAGTGGCCAGCTCCGGATCGGACCGAGCGTGAAGAAGTACATGGGATGGGGAGAAAATTAGACAAAACTTCTAACAATTCAGTCCATGTTCCTTGTTGTTCACGAGTCGCAGCGGTGTGCACCGTGATGAGGCCGGGGAATATGGTGAGGTCGGCAGACTGTCCGGTATATGTATTAGGCATAGTGCGAGTGCCGCCCTTATTTAGTGAGCTGCCGCTCTTTCATTAGCGATGAGTCTTTGCGGATCAGTGACTGGTCAATTGGCTTATGCGCGTTTGTGCATTCAAACGGTTAGCTGAACTGTGGATTGGCGAGGTTGAACGTTCCTGACTGACGGGAACCGTTCTGTTGGTCTCATCCCTTTGCGATAGGCAAGTTAGGTTAGAAGTACCTACTCCACTGCTTTCTCCTACTGTATTGTCCGAATGGATGAACGACGGTATCTGAGTGGCTCACAATAAACGGTACTCCCAACCTACCTCAGCTATCCCAAATGGATACGGCCGATCGGTGGGTTTGATGACGTACCAGGAAGATCACAAAGAGCCATCAGTATCTCCACATAGATAGATGTTCCATTTCATAGGTCTGTAGATGAAAAGAAGTGATGAACCTATGTCCCGAATTGCAAGTCCGTCTGATACGAAGTAGTGAGATGGGATTCCATAGACGTCAATCTACGTGTTCTTGCTAGCACTTAGTCACTTGTTATCATATCCTAAAGACGAGCTTCTTTTCACCCCTCCTCTCACGCCAGTAATTAGTCGACTCGATGATTTCAGGACAACCTTGAATCAACCAGCCCCACTTCTTTAGAAACGCAACACTCGCCTCCCAGCTTCGGGAGTCCCAAGATTGTCCCCACACAATGAGAGCGGGTTTTTCTTCTTCGACTTCGCTCTCAACGTGGAGGAGATCGAAACAAAGCTCATCTTCATCGTAAATGCCGGCGTCAACGCCTTTCAGCATGTTGTCTCGCATTCGCGGAAAGGGAAACAGGTCAAACCAGGGGTGATGCTTCACCGCTAATTGCACCGCGGTTGGGTGAAGACTCGCTGAGCATGATGGCAGCGGTGTGGGCTGGCCGGGCAGGCGAGGGCCAGGTAGATTGAAGGGTGATATGGTATCATCATGAAACAAGCCTTCTAATGTGAAGCCCAGTTCAATGGCATTCTGCGACATGGCGTTGAGGACGTTTAATCTGATTAAACAGGGTAGGTATGTCGGTCGAGGAGCGCTGAGACTATATTCCACATAGAACTTGCGCATCAACTCAATCAGCTTAGCGCGGCGTTCAGGGTTGGATATCAGAAGATATCCTTTATTGCTGGCTTGTAGTTGTGGAATTGGATCTCGCTCTTTGACATCGGCATCTGATGCGGGCGCGGAGAAATGCCCCTGCTGAAGCTTCTTCTTTCTTCCTAGACAGGCATCGCACAATGTCAGCCAAAGGATGCTTGCCACGATGATACGTCATGCCGACCACGTACGCTGCGTCCTCTGGTTCAGGCGATTCTGCCGCCTTCTCCTGTCCTCGGCACTTGTTTTCCCGGTCCAGTCATCGTCGGGATTACGCAGCTCCGCCAGCTGAGGCATCACCTCCAAGCTAAGGGGAATACCGGTGTGCATCATCTCTATCGGTTCGGGCAGATATATTTTGGGAGCTAGTGTGGTTTGCGTGACCCGAGGTCCTGATTGATGGGCCCCCCACCTTTATATGCAACTGGCTGACGGTAAAGCCCGCAGACTGGCGTTAAGGCAAACCGGGGCCGCCGGACGCTTTATTAATACTGCTCCCTCGGGTCCCCTCCCAAGAGCCGAAAAAAGTGCAATATGCCGCCGTTTCTGCCAGTATTATGACGTTGCTTCCCATGCTTAAGTTCCCACTAATGCAGCTTGCTGATGCCCCATCGGCGATAGGTGGAGTATGGAAGCCAAGTGAATCTCGGCTTTTGTGTAAAAAAGCTTCGGAGACTAGCTGGCCTCGGTTAGGATGGCATCATGGAAACACGTTTCGTGCTAGGATAGCATGACGACGGCGATTAGTGGGACATATTTCCGTGCCATGGCAGGTGTCGATGATGCAGGATGCAGAAAATTTGTTCCATGCCAAAGAATGATTGGTTAAGTCCGATTGCGAGTGCAATCTTGTAGTAATCGCCCCTAGTGTATATGAAGGCCCAGTGTCCTAAGTCCGACCTCTTAAAAGCGACTCGCGGGTCAACGTTCGCGACTCATGAATATATATAAAGAGACGACACTGCGCCTTCAGGATTCATTCCACATCACATCCAACACATTATCGAACATCTCCAGAACATCATCCGCTTAAATTCAACCCGCCACATCATTGACATATAATTGACACCAGTCAATCGAAACAGAAACTATGGCTGCTACCAACTACACTTTCGAGGGCTGGCTCGGCCGCACCCCTGAGGCCGCCAAGGGAAAGATGGAATGGGGAGCATTCGAGCCCAAGGAATGGAAGGAAGACGACGTCGACATCCAGATCACCCACTGCGGAATTTGCGGTTCAGATATTCACACCCTTCGTTCCGGCTGGGGCGAGACCCCCTATCGTGAGTTTGATCCATAGGACTCGTTGACCACAGGACATGTCCACTAACTCTGCCGAACATAGCCTGCTGTGTTGGCCACGAAATCGTGGGCAAGGCCGTCCGCGTCGGCAAGAACGTTAACCATGTCAAGGTCGGAGACCGTGTCGGAGTCGGTGCTCAGGCGCGAAGCTGTCTTGAGGCCGACTGCCCCGAGTGCTCCCAGGGCCTGGAGAACCACTGCTCGCGAGCCCCCATCAACACATACGGAGGTATCTACCCCGACAATGAAGGAAAATCCTACGGTGGCTACGCCGACTACAACCGAACGAACGGCAACTTCGTGTTCAAGATCCCCGAGGGTATATCGTCTGAGGCCGCTGCGCCCATGCTCTGCGGTGGTGTCACCATGTACTCGCCCTTGAAGAATAACGGCTGTGGACCAGGAAAGACAGTCGGTATTGTCGGAGTGGGAGGCCTTGGGCACTTTGGTATCCTGTTTGCGAAGGCCCTCGGTGCGGATAAGGTCATTGGCATTTCCCGGAGGAGTTCGAAGAAGGACGACGTCTTGGCTCTCGGTGCCGATGCCTATATCGCGACTGCGGACGATAAGGACTGGGACAAGACGAACGCCCGGTCTATCGACTTGATCATCTCCACCGTGTCGAACTCAGACATGCCGCTTGCGCAGTACCTGAGCTTGCTCAAGGTGAACGGCACCTTCATCCAAGTCGGGTAAGTTTTCCTTTTCCAGCATCTCCAGTTATCTGCTGGTCTGCCCACTAATGGAACCATCAACTAACTGAGATAACAGGGCACCTGATGGCGGCAACTTGCCCCCTGTCAGCGCTTTCAGTCTTATCCTCGGCGGAATCAAGGTGGGCGGCAGCTCCATTGGACCCCCCAGCGACATCCGCGATATGCTCGAGCTCGCGGTAAAGAAGAATGTGAAGCCTTGGATCGAGAAGAGGCCACTCAGCGACGCCAACCAGGCTATCGTCGATATGGAAGAGGGCAAGGCCCGATACAGATATGTTTTGGTCAACGAGAAGCACTTGTAAGCGATGGAAGTCGCTATAGAATATGGAGTACAGGATGATTGTGGAATGTAGAGTACGTTGGGATAGACTAGAGTAAGCAGCCAGCAACACAGATCAGTTTAAAACGTCATGTCATAAATGTTCAAAATGGTCGATGAACGTCTGAGAAGTTATGCACAGTGGGGCTGCATGGTGGGCTGTTCGTACGCACATTCCTGTCCCTCTGGAAAAAGCGGCACTGTTGTTTTCTGTCTAGGCCTAAGGCCCAGGCCTTCAAGCCCCCTGCTCGGCGCATGTGAAGCACTACCGGAACCGCGACCGAGGCCGTCAGAAAGAGGACTAGCGCCACTAGCCACCCGAAATTACGTCACGCGGACCCTGCTCAAGAGGTGGCAGTGAGCGAGAAAGCAAAAGACCCTTTTCTTCGGCCCTGCAACAGGACCCCGTAATATTCTCATGGTTTACTAGGGTCTCCATGGGGGAGTTGTAAGAAGTTGTGGGAAGTTGTGGGAAGTCGTGGGAAGTCGTGGGAAGTCGTGGGGAGTGGTCACTTCTCATCAGCTCCGTCAACTCCAACTCCAACCAGCTAACTGCGGCGCGAGGCTTGTCTCAACGAGTCAAACACCAGTGGTTTGTGTCGGATTATCTGGCCGCATCCCTTGACCTTGCCTCCGTCCTAGGATAGTGGAAGGCCGGAAACATGGGGTGGCGCATCCGGTCGGTGTCGACAACGGCAACGGTGAACGGTGGTCGTCCCATGTCCCGTTTGCTTCCCTGGCTGGTTCAGCTGTTGGTTTTCGTAATGTACTGTACGAAATGCAGTGCTACTGTACTTGGTATCATGTGGTTAGTTTATCATGTCGGTACGGAATGCATGTTGTTGGGGGGGGGTCTTAATTTTGTGTGCGTGCCCGTGTGTGTGTGTGTGTTTGTGTGTCTCTCGCTTTTCTTCCTGGCTGAATATTCTCTTCTCTCCCCTCCTTCCCCCTTTGGACTCTTCATCTTCTTAGCCTGCTCCGTCTTTGAATTGATCTCGTGCCCGTTCCCCAAAGCCGCGTAGCCGTGTCTTATCGCGTCTAGACCAAACCACAGCGAATCGAGCAGCCCTCTAAAAAGCCCACCCCCGGTATTCTGATAAGCGCACTCCCACACCCACCTCTGAGGCCCTTGCCTCCCTTGCCTTGCCTTCCACGCTTGGCACCTTCCGCCGCGCTGGCGCGCTGCCGCACCTGCCACCTAGTTTCTGTACGACCCTGCCCTACCGTAACGTAACTGTCTGGTGCGCGGGGGAAGAACAACCCAGCGCTGTCTCCTGCATCTGCATGTGCCGGCCAACTTGCATTTCAACTACTCAATCCGTCTTGACTCACTCCCGACATTCTCTGCGACCTTCACCGCGTCGCTTCTCCCTCTCTCTTCAGAGCAATTGAACCGGATCGTGCCCTTCAGAAGCCCGCTCGCTCATCATGTCTGCGGCGTCCTCGCCTAACCCCGCCTCGAGCAGTGGCCAGCATGCCCTCCATCCCCCGCTGCGCTCGGCCCTCAAGAACGATGACGATGGCGACCGCGCTTCACCTGCCAGCGGCTCTCTCAAAGGTACGTCGCAATGCGCCTTGTAACCGGAGCCCTTGTCTGCTATTGCTTCCGGTGCGACTCAAGTCGTCCCTACCTACCTCACCTTCACTCCCCTGCCCTGCGCCGAGTCTTGAGCCCCCTGCGCAACTCGATCACGCCGTAACTGCTGAGTCTGGCAGCCAACGTCTTGGGCCCCTGGCCCCTCTTATCGCCAGTGTGGTGGCCAAGCCATGCCATGATGTGGTGATTGAGCAGGGCCGCGACTGTTCGGTGAGCTTACTGCTACCGGTGTCCGTGGCCCTGCTCTGCGCTCAAGTGAGTGTCTTCTCGCCTGTGATCTTCTTTTCCTTCTCAAGCTTCTAGTCTTTGTTGTTCTATCATCTTGAAACCCCACACTTTTGCCCAAAATATGGACATCATCACACGTCAACCAGTACACTGGGCAGTTAGGATGGAGCTCACATGGAAGACAGCTGTGCAGATTGCCGATACCGAACCAGAAATTCAACTGCTCGAAGATGATTCCCAGCCTATGAGACAGTTTCCCGCCGGCCCTAAACGTCGCTTGAGTGGGAAGCTTCCTCCCTCCCAGCTTCCCAACAGCTCTTCTAGATCTTCAGTCAGTGAGAGCTCCTCGTCTATTCGCCCACCTCCCGAGGACCATTCCCATGCCTCTCATCAACACGGTCACCGCCGCCAGTACTATAGTGAGAAACTGCTTGCCCAGGTCAACGACTGGTTAGAACATGAGAAGAGGAAGGCCACAGCCAGGAAGCCGAAGCTCCGTCGACGCAAGTCCAAGTCTCCCCCAAAGGAACAAGAGAGCGAACGTTCTACCCGCCGTGACCAAGACAAGTCTGGAAATGACCGTGCTCGGTCAGTTTCTGTCGACTCTCAGTCGAGTGACATCTCTTTTGACCGACTCCAACGCATCCTTGAGGATTCCATGGCACATATGGGCTTTAATTCAGTCCCACACTTCAGCCCCAAGTTGACTCGCCCTCGACACCGCAAGTCCAGCTCACGCAACTCGCTGCAGCGTGCGGCTTCGTCTGACACCGATTATGTCGATGGAGATGCTATTGTTCCTAGTTGTGATGCCTGGCTCGACAACTCTAAGACCATGAGCTATGTGGGCGGTGGAGCGAACGCAGACGACGCCACATCGACCTCCGACTCCAAGGCCGAAAAAGAACGTGAAGCTTGGCTGAGCTTCAAGAACGAGATCATTCGTATCGCGCACACGTTGAGACTAAAGGGATGGCGGCGTGTCCCACTAGGTGGTGGCGACAACATCTCCGTAGAGCGTCTGAGTGGCGCTTTGACTAACGCTGTCTATGTCGTGTCCCCCCCTGCTGACTTGTCCGAGGCGGATGGCAAGAAGCCCCCTCCAAAGCTCCTGCTTCGCGTCTATGGACCTCAAGTTGAACACCTTATCGATCGAGAAAACGAACTTCAGGTTCTTCAGAGACTCGCACGGAAGAGGATTGGACCACGGTTGCTAGGAACTTTCCAGAATGGCCGTTTCGAGCAATTCTTCAACGCCATCACATTGACACCGCCGGATCTTCGAGACCAGTCTATTTCTAGGCAGATTGCCAAGCGACTGCGAGAGCTTCATGATGGTATCGAACTCCTGCCAGAGGAGAGGGAGAATGGGCCAACCGTCTGGAAGAACTGGGATCAGTGGCTGGAGAATGTCGAGCGGATCATCACCTACCTGGACAACCAGTTTGAAACGGATGCACAGAGTGCCCAATCAGACTCAATCGTTCATGCATGGAAGGCCAACGGCTATGTGTGCGGCACACCCTGGACGAAGTTTAGGGAACTGGCGGTCAAATACCGTGCTCATCTTGAAAGCTTTTACCACGGTCGCAAAGACATTAACAACCGCCTTGTCTTTGCCCACAGTGATGTAAGAAGCCACAACATCCTGACACTGTATGTATTGCTGATCAAACACACTATAGACTCAGTACGGCAACATCCTCCGAGTTCGCCCAGATGATGAAAAGTCGCCGCTGCTCCAGCCCGCCAACCAACACAAGCAGCTCATTGTCATTGATTTTGAGTACGCAGGTGCTAATCCTCCTGGCATTGAATTTGCGAACCACTTTACTGAGTGGACCTACAACTATCATGATCCCGTTGCCTCGTACGCCTGCAACGAGCGGCGATACCCCAACATTGAGGAGCAGAAGCGCTTCATTAAGGCTTATGTCGATCACCGACCTCGATTCCCTCCAGGCAATGGCTCGACCCCTCGACTGACACCCTCGGACGGAGGACTCTCAAGCGGCACTTCGACACCGCTTGTCCAAGCCCATCCTGGTGCCAGCTCAAGCTCCATTGTTGATTTCATGCTGGATGCCCGCGTCCCCCCTGGTGGATGGACCGCTGCAGAGCGCGCCAATGAGGAGCAGAGTGACCAGCGCGTGCAGGAACTCTTGGAGCAGACACAGTTGTGGCGCCCTGCCAATCACCTCATGTGGGTGGCATGGGGTCTTGTGCAGGCCAAGATTCCCGGTCTCGATGAGTCGGTCACAGAGGAGGATCTGGGTCCGGATGAGTTCGACTACCTGAGGTATACGCAAGACAGAGCTTTATTCTTCTGGGGAGACTGCGTGCAGCTCGGACTGGTTAAGCCAGAGGAGTTGCCTGAGACCCTACGGTCCAGAGTGAAGATTGTCTAGTAAGGATGACTTCGCCTCCGAGTCTAGTCCTACGATAGATGCACTTTATGGGGCAGTTTACAGCCCCTCGTACGGCGACGAGACAAACCAGGCTATATGCAAACATAAGAGACAACGTCAGGAGAGTGCTGATTTGGCCTTAACGCCATCATCTTTCCAACCATAGAACCAGAATCAATAAGAAAATTTGGAAATGCCCCTCAATTTAACGAGTTTATTCTGTATTCTTTTGCCATTTTTCTGTATGCCTAATCTGATGTCTGACGCTCAAGTACAATAATATAACCAGGTATTTGATCCATGATTTGGCAAAATCCGTCCGAGTATGGGCCTAGGCATCGAGCTTTAAGCGGTCTAGCATGGCATCTATCTTGCCGAGTAGAATCTGGTAATTGATGGCATCCGACGCAAATTCATCCTCTACTACTTCACCATCGAGTGTGCGCACTACATCCGCTTTCCCCGAGTCTCCTACATCCTTCTGGCTCTCAACTCCGTTTGAAGTACCATTTTCTTCCGGAACAGTAGAGGGTGCATCGCCGTCTGTAAGAGTTGCCTGTTCAGCCAAGGCCTCGGCTAATTGGGCGTCAATCTCGCCGTCCTCATCCATCATCTCGTCGAGCCCGGCGTCCTCGAAGCGCAAGCGGAAGCGATCTGAGAGGTAGTACCGAATGTCGTCGAGCAGTTCGATCGTGTCTGTTTCTTCACGCGACCGCAGGCGCTGGGCACTCTCATTGATGAGCTCCTGAAAGTCTAGTTCGTCGATGTAGTCTTCGAGGCGGTAAGCGAGATACCTGGCTGCGAATTCCTCGAGACGCTGGACGCGGAGGTCCCATGCGGCATGGATGACGTCGTATATGTTGATGGGCTCCATCTCTACTTGCACCTTTGTCTCTTCATTGCCATTGGCCGCTTGGCTGTCTTCGGAGTTGGCCTCGTGCGCATGCGTCCGGTCGACGAGAATGTTGGATGTACCGCTGCCGAGCGTGCTGATGGCAACGGCGGCTTTCGTCTTGAGGTTGTCGAGGAAGAGCATGTCGGCGGCGTAGAGAAGGTCGAGAGCGTGTTCTAGTGGACATGTAGCGGTCTCGGTGTATAAAAAGGCGAGAATGATTTCAAGCACGGCTGGTGTGCAGTCAACGGTGATGACGCGCAGGTGGTCGGCGCGCTGCGACTCGACGTAGTCGCCCGAGAACATCTTCTCAAAGTACTCGCTGCGGATGAGCATGGCCTTGTGCGCGGGATAGAGGACTGATTTCTTCTTCTTCGAGGGCTCCGCGTGGGCACTGGCTGGACCGATGGGGATGGTTGGAGCGGTGGTGGCGATGGGGACGGAGTCGGAGTCGGCGTCACTCGGCTCGTCGGCGCGCAGGAGCACGTCGGCGAACATGGCGTTGCCGTACGGCCACTTGACGTCCTTGACGCGATCCGTGTCCACGACCATCTTGTGGCCCATGACGCTGCGCTGGAAGAAGCCCTCCAGCTGGCCCCTCGCCCGCTCCACCTCGTCCTGGTACCGCTGGCGCGCGAGCCGCCGGTCCGTCCCCGCGAGGATCGCCTCCCACAGCTGCTCGACCTCGAGCTGCTTGCTGATCTTGTCCAGGCCCTTGAGGATGTCATCCTCCGAGGACGCGGTGCCCTGCGGCGCAAGGTCGCGCGGCACCTCGCCGAGGTACAGGTAGCGCAGCACGATCTGGAAGGCCTCGGGCGGCACGGCGTCGGCGAGCCTCAGCGTCGTCGTGGCGGGCGCGGCGCCGAGCTTGCGCCGGAAGTACGGCGACCGCGACGCGAGGAGGAACTTGTGCAGCTCGAAGGACCGGTCGCCGGCCACGAGGGCGACGTCCGACGTGCTCGGGGCGGTGCGGCCGAGCAGCGTGGAGATGTGCGCGGTCCAGTAGACGTAGGGGTCCGAGGACTTGGAGAAGTCGTACTGCAGGAGCAGGTTGCGGATGCGGTCGTTGAGGGCGTTGTAGATGCAGCGCTCGCCCTGGAAGGTGTTGCGTTCGGCGAGGGCGCCTGGATCCGGGTGAGTTTCGGGTTCGTGAGAGCGTCTCTCATCGTCAAGATGAGTTGCGAAATGAAATGGAACTGGCCAACAACGTACCGGACTCTAACAGAAGCTGGACAAGTTCATAGTGTCCGCAGAGACTAGCCTGCCACCTTGTCAGAGCCCCGTTTCTCTCATCTCGCCCCTTCATCTCATCAACTCCCCACCTTCACCTACAATAATCAGGGGCGTGTAGTCGAAGCGGTCCTTGCCATTGATGTTGACGCCCCGGCTGATGAACTCCTGGCACGTCCGCAGATCGCCGTGGCGACAGGCGGTCAGGAATTGGTCGAACTCGGTACTGTCGTCGAGCGGGTTCTCGTCCCGAAGGTCGCCGCTCTTGATGAGGATTGCCTCCTGGGCGAGGACGCCTTCGAGCTCGTCCTTCCGGAGGACCATGGCGGGAGTGCTTGTAACTTCGACGGCGTGGGGTCAATGAGCAAGTCAGATATAGAAATGATGCACGTATAACGTGGTAATTTTCTCCAATATTTTCGTCCTCACTTCTCTGGCTCGGTGGTGATTATTAAAGCAGCTCCTTAGACTTGTTCCCCCTCCAAGACCCCTCCAAAAAGTCGCCATCACCAGTCCCGCCTCCCGTCTCAGCCAATCACCGGCCCCACAACCCTGCCGGCCCCACCAGCTTTCCTCCCGACGTCATCTTATCTCCGCCGGCCGGACGCTTATCGATAAGCGCTCAATTCCTCCCGGCTCTTCTCCGGCAACGCCCAGCGACCGAATCAGGACGGACCACTTAGCGTTGCCATGGCACCCGCGCTAAGTGTTTACTTTCCAATGAAGGTCTGCCGATGGGACCATGGACAAGGATCCGCTGGGACGGCGTGCACGACAACCAAACCTCGAAACGCATCAACCCTCCACCGCTTCCCCCTTCTCTTTCCTCGAACCTCGACCAACAAACAACCGAGTTCGCTACTAACAACAGCAGGGTTTTTCCGTCTTGTGTGCGTTTTTTTGCTTTCTTGTTCGCCTTTCATTTTACTCAAGCCAACTCCGAAAGCCGAATTGTGAGCGTGAACGCACACTGCTACAACGAGAGAGAGAGTTTGCTGTATGGGTTAAGAGTCACTACGGTAATTGACCGTGAATCGCATCATCATGTCTTCCGAGGACAAGTACGAAACGCTGGAGAAGATTGGTAAGTCTTGCCCACGTTCTCCTCCTCCGGCCACAGTGGCAGTTTGCCAACCATTCTATTCTCTTTGAGCTGGAAGCTGACTTGTTGCCTTCTTTTTCACGCTCACAGGCCATGGCTCCTTTGGCATTATCCGCAAAGTCCGTCGCAAGGTCGACGGCTTCATCATGTGCCGCAAAGAAATCTCGTATCTCCGCATGTCCCAGAAGGAGCGCGAGCAGCTCCACGCCGAGTTCCAGATCCTCTCGCACCTCCGCCACGACAACATCGTCGCCTATTACCACCGCGAGCATCTCAAGGTCAGCCAGGACCTCCACCTCTACATGGAGTACTGCGGGAACGGCGATCTGGGCCGGGTTATCAAGGACCTCACGCTCAAGGGCCAGCGGGCTCAGGAGAGCTTCGTCTGGAGCATCTTTAGCCAGCTCGTCATGGCCCTCTACCGATGCCACTACGGTATTGACCCGCCGGAGGTTGGCGGCAATGTGCTGGGACTGATAACCGGGAATGCTTCGTCGGGTCCAAAGGTACCGGCGGGAACCATGACGATTTTGCACCGTGATTTGAAGCCGGAGAATGGTAAGCAGGCCGGGTCCTATTTCGATTGACAGAGGTCAAAGCACTAACACTGCATTAGTTTTTCTGGGAGAGGACAACTCCGTCAAGCTGGGCGACTTTGGTCTCTCCAAGATGATCAAGTCCCACGACTTCGCATCCACCTATGTCGGCACGCCGTTTTACATGTCTCCGGAGATCTGTGCCGCCGAGAAATACACCCTGAAGTCGGACATCTGGTCCCTCGGCTGCATCATCTACGAGCTCTGCGCCCGCGAGCCGCCCTTCAACGCCAAGACGCACTTTCAGCTTGTCCAGAAGATCAAGGAGGGCAAATTCCCCGCATTGCCAGACGTCTACTCGCCGGAGCTCGGTCAAGTCATCAAGGACTGTCTCCGAGTCAACCCTGACCGAAGACCCGACACCGCACTGCTGCTGAACCTCCCCGTCGTCAAGCTGATGCGGAAGGAGAAGGAGGTGGTCGATATCAACAAGAACCTCAAGGCGAGAGAGGATGCTCTTCGCAAGAAGGATAGGGAGATCAACGAAAGAATGGCCAACCTGGAGCTAGAGAGGGACCTCATCCGAGAAGAGCTGGACTCTTCTATGAGAAGGGAGTGGGAGGTCAAGGCGCGTCTGGAGATTGATCGCCTAGCCAACGCCGAGATGGAGCGCCTCCAAAAGCGCTTCGAGGATGAGGTCCAGGCCCGTGTCGAGATGGAACTGCAAAAGAAGACAGTCTCATTTGCGCCCCCTAGACCGACGAGCCAAGAGGAGGAGCTACCGCCTCTCACCAAGCCCGACTATCCGCAGTCCTCTGTCGGCACCAGCGGAGACGAGTTCCCTTCAACCACGGATATTTCCGAGTACTCCATCGACAGCCCCGACAGCTCACGGGAGGCGAGAAAGCCCGCGCGCACTCCGTTCGGTCGTGCGCAGACCATGTTCGTCGGGAATGCTGGCACGCCCATGGACATTGAGATGGGTTCGCCCAGTCCCATCGCCATCGCGTCGCTTTCGCTGTCACCACGACGCAACGGAGCCACCAAGGCTCCCACTCACAACCCCGGCAACATCTTCGCCGCCAACGCCAACGGCAGCTCGGGCGACCCGCGATGGGATCTCCCGCCGCGTGACACCTTCACAGACTCGGAGGACGAGGACATCCTCCCATCGCCGACTCGCAACATCAGGTCGTCCAAGAACCCCTTCACCTCCAAGACACGCCCTGTTCTCATGTCTCAGAAGTCGTGCCCCATGAACCGCCTCAAGCCGCAGGCGTCCAACCCGGGCCTCGTCTCCAAGTGCACCGTAGCGCCGCTCGAGCCCGGCTCGCGTTCGCCCAACCGCCGGCTCAGCAAGATCCCCTCTGCGACAAACCTTCAGGCGGACATTTCCGGCTCTAACAGCCACGGCCTGACGCGCATGAGCTCGCTGAAGAAGAGCAACGACGAGGCGCTCGGCAAGGTTGCGGCCAAGAACAACATCAAGGGCCGGACGCTCGTCGAGCTTCAGCAGGCCCGCGCCGGTGGCCGCCCTCTCAGCGCCGTCGTCTTGCCCAGCACGGGCGAGAACGTGAGCCCCAAGCGGGCATTCCGCGAGCGTCTGGGCATTGAGCGCAAGTCCAGCGGCGACGAGCCCGTTGCCGTATGGGATCCGGAGCGCGACGAGATGCCGAGTCCTTTCCTCGTGCGCGCACGGCGTATCGCCAGGGTGTAGTCCGCCTCGGTGTTGGTCGTCTAAAGGACCTCCCTTACCTTACCTAATGAAGTGGGGGCCTCAGGCTTCCAAGACTAGCGAGGGGAAGTTGATGACGCATGGAAGATGTTGCTGGGGGAATACCATGCATAGGACGAACAAACCACAAACATCTACTTATTTTACCTTTCTTTTGTCTCTTTGCTGAACGAGCTGGTGGCGGAGAAATACCCCTGGGGCGGTCGGCGGCAGGGGCTGGTATCACGTTGCATGACGCGGTGGAGGGTGCTGTCGCACTCTTCATCAGCGCCTGATGAAGGGCGATTTGGAAACTTTGGGAATGGACCACAAACTGGAAACTTTAGGAAGCAATCTTCCAGGCGTTTGGGCGTACGAGGAACAGCATGTCGATGCGATGGTTGTTTTCTCTCCCCATTTTATGTATGTTGCAGTTTGGATTCTGGGACGAACATGGGCGGGGACGGACTGGCTCTTTTCATGATGGTTTGATGGGCGTTGAAAGCTGTTTGCCACGGAATTGCTGTGTACATTGTTTTAGACCTTGTAGAAAAGATGACACTCAACGAAACCCTGTAGCCTGCAGTTGTGAGGAGTGATGTGTATGCCCTCATGATTATAGTAGTCCTCAACAGAAGGAGCTGGCTTACGCTAGGGGCTCCAACTCTTCTAGGAGGTCGGAGCTTATCAAGTTAACCCCGAAACGCTCGATTGAAACTGGAACCTGCAACTCAGCTGATTTGTAATAAACCACGTTGAGAGTGGAGAAGGCATATCCATGTTAACATGAGCTGTAGACTAACGTTACAGGCTTGGCGAGATCTGAAGCGGGTTATTAAAGGAGGTTTTATCCGCTATTGAAACTCGAGCACATCTTTGCAGCGACTACGAATCCTTACTCGCAGTATCAACTCCCACGTCTTGCAGAAATGGCCCAGTCCTGGATTCTCAACGCCCAGAATGGCGATCTTTCAGGGCTCGTCCTTGGAGACCTTAAGTCCAGAGACGTCGGGGACAATGAGGTTCTGGTCAATCTGCGTGCTGCATCGCTCAACTATCGCGAGTTGGCCGTCGCAAAGGTAAGTTGCCATATGCTCGAGCTCCGTCTTCGGCTTGCTTATAACTGCTAGGGAATGTTCGGCCTAAAGGCGCCCTCGGGAGTTGTGCCTGGCTCTGACGGAGCCGGCGTTGTCTTGAAGGTTGGCAGCAGAGTGACGTCGCTCAAGCCGGGCGACAAGGTCGTCACGCACATGCTTCCGCAGGACTTCCCTAAAGACTCCCTATCTCCCATAGACGACACCACGCTTCCGAGCATGGCTCACATCTGTGGCGGTCTGGGACACGAGATGGACGGCACGCTGACGAGCCACGGCATCTTCCCAGAGACGTGCCTCGTCAAGTTTGCTGGAGCACTCAGTTTCGAGCAAGCCGCCACCCTGACCTGCTCTGGGCTCACGGCTTGGAACGCGTTGACGGGGCTGGAGGGGAAGAAGGTGAAGAAGGGAGACTGGGTGCTTGTTCAGGGAAGCGGGGGCGTGAGTGTTGCCGCATTGCAGTTTGCCGTCGCCACCGGCGCCACCGTCGTCGCGACGACAAGCACCGCGGAGAAAGCTGCCAAGCTGAAAGACCTCGGGGCGAGCCACATCGTCAACTACCGCGAGACGCCGGCCTGGGGGAAGGCGGCCAAGCAGCTGACCCCCGACGGGCGAGGCTTCGACATCGTCGTCGACGTAGCAGGCGACGCAACACTCTCGGAATCTCTGCAGGCCGTCAAGCTCGACGGACTGATAGTTGTGGCAGGCATGGTTGGCGGCGGCGGGACGCAGCCTACGCCGTTGATGGGCGTCTTGGGGGCCGTCTGCGTGGTCCGGGGTATTCTTCTGGGCACGCGGGCGATGATGAGGGAATTGGTCGAGTTTGTCGAGGACAAGGGCGTTGAGCCTGCGTTGGATGAGGTGGTGTTTGGGCTTGGGGAGGTGAAGGAGGCGTATCACAGGTTGGAGGAACAGAAGCACTTTTCCAAGATTGTGATCCAGATTCCTAGTAGTGCTTGATAATACTAGTATGAACAACTGGAATCTTTGGTCCCCTCCTATAGTACTGAACAGGTCGAGTAATATATAAAAGCGGCGGGCGATGTCCAAAAATTAGAGCATGGTTACCTGAAGAGTATTGCTGGGCACAGTACTTAGCACAAGCTGTATTACCTAGGCAGATCAATAGGGGGTTACCTTGGTCCCTAAAGAAAAATACGCTACAACTATTTGTTTGTTGGTGCTTGTAGTAGTAGAAGCTGTTGGTGCACAGAAGAGTCAGCACGACAACTAGAGTCTTGAGTTGATTTGCCGTATGCAACTTACATTACCAATTGAGCAATGCCGGTTCCTCCTATTCAAACACCTGTAGATGCAATATCAACTCTAAAAGGCCAATTCGTGCTTGCGATATGTAAAGGCATTTGCCAAAACAGCAACGACTTTGAAGAGACAAAGTGTTTTGACGAGATGGGCTTGGTAAATGCATTGTCACGTAAATCGACGGTTTTCCTATCTGAACTGTGAAGCCTTGCAGATGAACGTGGTGTCGCTCTAATCGGTGCAACGCCGGTAGGACCCATCCGTACCTCATTCTTGGAAACCTTGGAAACAGACTCAAACCAGCAGCAATGTGATCATAATTGTGGATCAACTCGGCAGTTGTGTGATCTACAGCCGCTCAATGCGGGTGTGCAATTATAGTGATGATCTTAACTCAGCGCCAGCCATGACTCTTGCTTCTAGCATTTTCATACGGCTCGAGAGCGAGCACAAGAGGGGAGTTTCCAATGCCATGCCCTTGCTCACAGATCCTCTTCTCTCCAAGCCGTACCAAAGATTTCCCCAATCGGGGCATCGGATCCCCCCCCGGACTTGCCGGGTATTTTTTTTAGACTTGGCATCCAATAGCAACCTCGCTGCTCCCAAGCCTCGGCCACCAAAAACTCACTGAGGCGGCGTCTTACATCACACCCCAAGCAACCGAGGCCATCCACAACTTCGCCAGCATCACATCACATCAACCCATTAACCATGAACCAAACGCCCAATATCATCCCATCGCTTCCAGCGGAGACTCGTATACCCCACACGCTTCCCAAGGTGAGAGTGAGAGAAGGTACAGTACATCATCCACCCCCCCACGCCCACCAATGCGGCTCACCACCAACTTGTCATCCGCCGCGTTGGGCAGCATTGCGTCTCAACCCCGTCTCCAAACGTCCGCTCGCCTCGCCCTCAACCCCGTCGACGCGAGCCACGCAGCCCTTTTCCCATGGGCAACGAGCTGCACCCCAGCCAGTCGTTGCGGCAGGGCGGTCCACGAAGAGGAGTTGCGTCCTGCGCTGCGCTGCTACTGCGCGGTCTAAACCAAGTTGAGACGGCCATCTTCGTTATACATCCGCTTTGGCATTGGAATTAGCATGGACATGGGCATGGGCGTCTTATCCCAACAAGCTGCACGCATGCGTCACGACTACACGCACGAACATAGACATAGACATGGGCGAGGCACAGAACGCCGTCTCAGGAACGAGTCAGATCATCGTTGCTATTTTGTAGGTCGCCAACCTAGAGTTAAGACTCTATTAATTCAACATAATAAAGGGGGTATTTTCATACAAAAAAAAGACCACATTGACCCAACGGTTTTGCAAATACGGGGATTAGATATGCTTAAACACCAGGAGGCCTAGAAACCTCGAGTCTGTCATCCGGCAAGGCCCATCGAAGCAATTGAAGGAAGGGGTCAACGCCGGGTAGCCACCAATTCGAAAAATAATCAAAAAACCAACCAATAAACAAACAAACATTAACCAGCCGTGAGGCCAATCCCATCTTGCGTAGCCGCGAGGCCCGTCAATCTTCCAATATCACGATCCAGGCGCCCCCGTTAGAATCCATGTCGTACGGTCTCAAGTGACGAGGAGGAGTCGCCTCCTCCAGTCTTGAGTTTGTGTCAATACGTGTGTGCGTGTGTGTGAGTCTGTGTGTGTGCGTGCATGGCGGTCCTGTGTAAACCCGCACAGGAACATCGCCTTCTCCTCCAATCTGTGTAGATCTTTTTTTTTTGTAACTAGCGATTCCATATTCTTGTAACCAGTTCTTTTTTGTTGCATCCCCGGATCCGGATGGATTAAGTCCTGCTTTGGGGGATGTCAGTCGTTCCAGCCGTCAGGTGCCGAGAGAGAGGGCGATGGTCCGTTTAGTGCCGTGATCGATGAGAGCTGCTGTGGCGATGGGAATTACTATGACTATGTCGATGGGATGATGAATGGTGCGACGACGAATGCCTGTGCCGGCTGGAGCCGCTGGTATCGAGGTCGCGCTCCAGGGTCTCGACTCTCGACCTGTAACCCTTGACAATCTCTTTGATGTGGGCTATTCGGTCGAAGTCGACCTCAAGCTCGTCCAGCTGTTGGAGGATCTGGGTGTACCGGGCAATTTCGGCGTCGGCGCCACCAATGATGCCATCGGCCTCGTCGTACTGTAGCTGGGTAAACCTCTGGGCCTCGTAGCTAAGATGCTGGATCCGTTGTTCAATGCTGGCCATAAGGTGGTCGAAGTAGCGCCCCAGCGCAGAGAGCGAGGAGCTGTCCAGGAGCAAGAGACCCTGGCTGCTGGCACGGCTTGCGGCGCGTGAGCTGCTGGAACCCGCACCTCCCAACGCCGCTTGGCCCTGGCGCAGAAGCTGAACCTCCTCGGCACTGAGCCCTAGCTGGGTATCCGGGACGGCCTGTGTCGACATAGCGGGCAGCCGCTCCGGGGGGCGCTATTGCGCGAAGAGGCGGAGAGGGCCGAGGTCGGGGGGTTCACGCGGTGGTTCGGGGCGGCGGCGGTGGTGATGGTTATGGGCGACGGACGAGCACGAGTATAGCGGGAGGGCGGGGAGAAATTCGGTGCGTGTAAAGAAGGACAGCGATGGCTCGGGACATGTGCCGTTGTCGATTGGAGGTGAGGGGGAACCCAGCGAGAGCGTATGCGATTGTGGGTGCGATTGGAGATACGGTTGTAGATGCGATTGTGGGTGTTGGGGTGGCGAGGGTGATAATGGTAGCGGTGATGATGTCAATGAGGCCCACGAGGATGCCAATAGCGATATCGAGGACGAAAGGGACGACGGCGGCAACAACAACATCGGCAAGGGCCTTGGGATTGGCGAATGCTGTGCTGCGCAGAGCATCATGATATCGGGATGACGGCGACTATGGGCATCGTCGGCGGGGAGGGAGAACGAACAGACTTGGTGATTTGCTGAAAAGGGAAGAGGGGCAGCGAAAGATGATGGAAGAAGAGAAGGCGTAAAGAGGAGGGGAGAAAGGATGATTGTTTTCTAGCTACCCTACGTACTGACGCAACAGTAGAGGGAAGCTAGAGAAACAAGAGGGTGGGAGAGGCGAGAAGGGAGAGTGATGGAGAGGAAAGAAGATGGGAAGAGGAGAACCGAGGAGAGAGGAGGAGGAATCGAGTGCGCGCGAGCCCGAGAAGAGTTGCTTTGCTTCTGGGGAGAAGACGGGCGGCGGTGATTGGAGAATGGGACCGAGAGGAGCGAGAGCCCGGGGAGGAGGGGGGTGTGTACTATAGTCTGGAGTGTGTAGCCGGTAACTTAGTCTGTAGCCTGTAGGTACCGTAGTTGGGAGTCTGCCTTAGGTAGTAAGTAGGCAAGGTAGTGTATGTACGATGTGAGCCACTCTCTGAACCAGCCCATGAGGCGTATCGGCAAGGTAGGATGAGTTGACAAGAGGCCGGTATACCGACGGAGGGCGGGCAGCGCGGTTTCGGTGAAAGAGGCAGGGATGATGGGCTGGCTTTTGGGCTGCTGGGGCACGCTGGGCTTGCTTTTGGCTGGGAACCTTGACTGGGAACTTTGACTGGGGTCAAAAGGATGGAACTGTGGATTGTGGATTTGTGTGTGCGACGGCGACTTGGGGGTGGACTGGGCGCCGGGCTGGACTGGGGTGGTGGAGAGCGAGTTGTGAGTGTGGGTGCTTGCTCAAGAGAGAGCGCGGGTGTGTGGGTGTGGAAATGTGCGGGATTGGGGGACTGCGGATATGATTGGGATGCGTTTCTGGGCCTCGCGCGTGGGAGGGACGTGGGACTGCGAGTGCTTCGGTACTTGGTGCAGTGGCGGCGCGGGATCTGGACCGTCGCTGTCTTTGCTGATTTGATGTTGCTGAGAAGAGAGACAGAGCAGTTCAACCGGATCTCGATTAAGGTGGATTGTGATTGGGGACACACGAGAAGCCGGCTCCAGTTGGAGCCAGTTGGGGCGTCCGTAAGAAAGACGATGGCGGCGCGCGTCTCCGGTGAAATGCACAAGCAGGGATGTTTTCCTTCTTCTCCTCGATTGACAAACCCGGCCGTCGAGGACTCGAGGGGGGCAACCACAGCAACAAGCAATAAATGTGGCGGCGACCGGATGATGGACGGCGGACCGGCGGCGGCGGCGACGGCGGTTGTGGAATTGGATGTGGTGGATGCGATTGTGGTGGTGAGGTTCGCGGTGGGTGAAGTTGGGTTAGGTACCTCCCGTTGACGTGAGAGGCGTGAGTGAAGATGCGCAACGTCGCACAGGGGCTGGGCAAAGTGCAACAGACAGCAGCTTGTGGTCGACACGTGCAAACGCCGAGCCGCGGAATTGCGACACGAGAAACTTCACCAAAAGCTGGGAAGCAAGAAGTGATGCGAATTGTCCGTGACACCGACTGGCAACCCACCAACGAGAAGCTGCAATCACGATGATCGGGCTACCGACAGACGGGAACTGGCAGAGTGGTCCTTGACTAGGTCCTGCAGTAGACGAGACGGCACCGGGTTGCCTCTAGCTGGCTCCGGGTGCACTTCTTGGTTCCTCTAGGCTCTCGGTACCTCAAGATCCCAGCAGCAACAAGAACTAGCTTTGGTCTCCCCAGAAGAAACTGCGATGATCTTCCAAGGATCCCAAGTTGCTTTGGCAGGGTCTGAGACCGACCGGGCGGTAGAGAGGAGGAAAAAGCAAGAAAAAAGCAAAAAAAAAAAGGACGAGGGTAGAGGCGAAGGGAGAGGGCCCCGGCGTTCGTGGCTGTTCAGCCCGGCAAGGTGACAAGGGCCGATGTAATTGACCGTGTTCTGTTGCTGTGTTAAAGTCTGTCGGTGAGCGAGGTAGACGGCCCTTTAGTCTGATCCGAGACACGAAAAAGGAACGAAGAGTGATATAATTCAAACTAAGCCAGAAAGGCGAAGGACCCAAAAAGGAGAAAAGAGAAAGGAGAAATAGAAAGGAAGGAGGGCAGAATTGAAAGAAATGGAGAGAAGAAGAAGGGGATATAGCGGCAGTCCTCGGTAAGTGGGAGATGAGGGAAACGACAAATGGACAGAGACATGGAACGATGGGCAAGGCAAGGGAAATCGGATCGAGAGGAAAACAATGCCCATCCATGGACCTGGATGCGACGCGCCAAAAAAAACCACACCAGAACCAGGCCTTGAGAAGAGGTCAGGAGACGGTCATGATACAACAGCCCTCCCGTCCATGATCCAACCTCGAAAGCCGAGCGTTGCAACGGCGCACACCCCCCGGTTCCATCTCCCCTTCTGCCCTCCGTCACGCTCTCCTCCTCCGCCTTCACAGAGAGAAAGGCGGCCTTGCAAATTACACAAAAGAAGGACCCCCGTCTCCGCTATCCGGCTGCTCCATCCGTCGTATGTTTGTCCAGGTTTCCGTGCCGTTGAGCACAATCCGGAATCCCGGGTCATGGGCCCCGTCGCCGCCTACCGCCCACCGCTTCCCAGCAGCCTTGTCTTTTTGTTCTTTTGTGCTTCTGGGCCTTTTCGGTTCGCGATCGGGTTTTTTTTTTGCGGATACTATCTTTCCCATCTTTGTCATTCGCTTACATCTAAGTTAATGGGGTGGACACCTACCTGGTCCGTGGGGGGAGGATCTGTTGACCGAGACGGAAGAAAAGACCATGATACGACGGGTGGACATGGGGAGGAAACCGACATCAACGTCTAATTACGAAACACTGCTATGTACGAAGTAATTACTGCGCACTCTCCGTCGGCTTCGGGAATCGGCAACATCCATCTATGAAGCCACGGGAGCACAGAGCCACAAAGGAGCTACAGGCTACAGCCCACAGAGGAAGGCCCCCAGCAAGGATGGGATCCCGCTTCGGTCTCTATGCAGTCTTCGCCATCTCGGTGTCGTCTCGGCTGACCATGACGGAACCGTGCCACCACCGGAACGAGCCCACCTCGGGACATTGACACTTTGAGAGTGGAGTGGAGGGGGATGGGTGGATGGATGGATGGATGGATGGATAATGCTTGGAGGAGAGGAGCCGAGGTCATTTTTTGCTGTGCCTTACGTACGAATACGTACTGACTTATCACGACCGGTATCAGACAAGACGGCGGATTCGAGCCAGGCACAACAAGGGAATCCACTGGCGGTGACAAGGAGCTGTCAACACTAGCCAGGACGGGGAACCACCGTGAGGAGCCCCGAGGCGAGATAGACCCGACAGGACGGACACCGACAAAAGGCCTGAGAGATGGCTCCTCTCAATGGAGACAGTAGATGGTAGACCGCAGAAGACGCAGAGAGACCACCACAATGAGGGGACCCAGAACCATCATGTCAGGTCACGTCACCATCTCGTCTGCATCTCGTCTGTGTGTGTGCCATGCGTGCTTTGGGGCTCTTCTTGTCCCGCCCTTCTACTCATTAGCCCACCTTCAATCCTACCTTGACCTTACACCGGCTTACGCAAAAAGCTACCTCGAGCACCAATAGCAGCAGTACCGAAAAAGAAAACATGATGAGCGGGGAGAGAGATAGAGAGTTGCGGTGTTACACACGCAACAGGACGGAAACGGGAAGATACAATACCCTCACACTCACACTCACACTCACCTTCACCTTCACTCTCGCCCTCATCCTCGCCAGCACCTTCCTCTACAAGGGATTATATCTCTTTTTCTTGATGCGATGCTGTCTACAGGCCGCTACCGACATCAGGAAAGAGCTCCCTTTAGTACACCACCACCAGCCGTACTCCAGACTACCCAACTAGGTAGGTGCGAGCTAATGTAATGCGCACGTGTGCACCCCAAGCCGAAGCATTGACGCCCCAGCCCACTCATCAAGCTTTGCGCCCATCACCAACACCAGCATTTGGACACCATTACCATCGCCATCGCCATCGCCATCGCTATCTTACTTATCTCTATAATTACATTCTGGGGAGCGTCTATTCGAGACTGTCATCAATCAGGCATCCCTATCACCATGCTCCTCCTATCTAGTCTATTTTCTGGATAGGAAAGTATATCCCCTCCCCCCAATCATTTACTAATTCATTCGGCAGCAAGCCACCACGGCCAATGACATTATCACCAGCCATTACCACGGGTGAGGCCTCACCCCGAGACAACATCCCGCAATTCCCGTCATAATGTCTCACATCGCCAAGAGTGCCTAGCCCAGACGGAACCCGGTACCTTCCCCAAACGTAATGAATGGCAGTATTCGTACTCGTACAAAGCACTCCTTGATTCAGAAACGAGGGCCGCCGCTACTATAGATGATAGCACCACGGTCTCAGAATTGGATGGGATGCAATGCAATGCATCCGCGGCTGTGGCGCGCGCCAGACGAAACGCAATCCCAGCATCCGTCGCAATCAAACAGCATCGCCCAGGGATCGAAAAAAAAAAAGCAGCCAACCACGTCGACCGCAACACACACAAACAGTCACCCGCATACACCAGAGGCAAATCATTTGCTCTAGGTTCGTTCCAATACCCGCCCAGGTTCGTCAACGTCGTGCACTACATCTGCGTATGCATCTCGCCGTCGACCTGCAGCAACCCTTGAGCCTCATGACGAAAATGACGCCAGCGACGCCAGCGACGCCAGCGACAACGGCAGCTTCATTATGGACTATTGTCGCAAACCAATCTTCGAGCTGCCACTCTGGGGCGGCACATGGCCAAATTCCAGACCCTTCGGACCGTCTCGTCACTTCCCGTTCCTCCCATCCGCTTCTCTCCTCCCATCCACCCTTTTCTCCATGCATCCATCCAACTCCGTGGATCCGGATGCGTGCCCCGGTGGTGCAGGGTTGCATTGTGCGGCAGAGCCACGAGCCACGAGGACAGGAGATGCCCAGACAAGGAACCGCGTGGAGTGCATGTTGCCGCTGCAAGTGATCCATTCTCCCCCTCGCCGAAACCTGGTCGACTCACCCCGCGGCATGGTTGTGTGGTGACCCCCTGCTCGAAGCTTACAGCCCCCAGATTCATCGATTCATCTTCGTGGAGCCAGCTTCAGGACCAAAGGTATATCAGGTTGCCTGACAGAACCTGTACCACCACCGCCGTCATGCCTAAGACACACAAGAAACATATTGCTGGATGTCCGAGGTAGCACCAGGAAATTTAGTTCTGTGTGTCCCCTCGCTTCTCCAAAACCGTCAACTCAGCTCGCCGCTTCTAAATGCCTTGACCAAGAAGTAAGTAAATGCATGTCAGGCTGTCAGCTTCCGTGCTTAGGCCGCAGTGATTTTCTTGACAATGTTGCGTTTAGCCATCCCCGGGCTCTCTGTATACTCCCGATATTCATTTTAGCCGTACCAAGCATGACTCTGTCTGGGTTTAAGGTCCGCGCATACACCCTTTCCTGTGACAGATACGCGTCTCATACTATACACATGCCTTCCTCTTCGCTACGAACCATGGCATGTGTCTCTTATTGCGTACTCGTTAATATTATGCCCAGTCCTCTTATCCGCTTTAGTCTGTGACGGGGCGAACCAAGCAGCTGATCATAGAAGCAAGGCCGTCACATTGCGTCTGTTCTATATATATAAAGTCTCCCAAGGTTTCCAAACGGGTGAAAGGGAAACCCGTTCCGGCTTCCGATGGGATGATTTTGGCGCGGGGGGCCAGACATGGCATGTCTCATATTACTAGGATCACGATATCACGATTCAACCGTGGCTTCCGTGGCCATTAGAAAGCAACAATTTCCTATACTAAGCGCAAACATGCTGCCATCGTTTAGACTGTTTGGGTTTATAGGGCATGTTAGGCAAGGTGCTTTACCAATTGCAGACACAGTAGGATTGCGGCGTGGTTAATTCGTGTCTCCGGGACAGTCGACATACTACAAGAGGCTTCTCTTGACCACCACCACCAAGCGCTGACGTGAAAAAATGGCAAAATTGTCTGTTTTTCACTGACATAGTGTGGTTTAAATGGCATAACGGTACGTGAAGCCGCTCATGGGAGAGCGTCAGAGAGAGTGGACCTCAACTAGGTTTCCAATTAATCGAACCAGCTTCCGACGTCCCGTCACGCCTATTCATCAGTCCTCTGGAGGGAATATTACCGGGTATTTACTGTGTTATCTCTTGTAATTGCTTGTCTTGTGGAATGAAAGCAGGCTGGGATCTCGAGTCC
This sequence comes from Neonectria hederae, assembly GCA_003385265.1. NCBI lineage: Eukaryota > Fungi > Ascomycota > Sordariomycetes > Hypocreales > Nectriaceae > Neonectria > Neonectria hederae. The sequence continues at coordinate 116,376 of QGQB01000225.1, read as the reverse complement.
TGCCGAGTACTGCCTGAGCGTCTGAGACGATTACAACCACTATGTTGAACGATAGCTTTCTTAGTTAGTAGATTTCCAGTGTGCCGTTCCACTAGAAAGTTATACCCGGGCCGTAGATCTCGTTGCTAGATAGAAAGTAAAATGGTAGTTTCTTTGCTTTGAATCATCAACTAGATATATGGCTGGATCTCCATCTAAGCGGCCACACCGTATCATCAGGACTACTACAAATCCTGGATTAAATCATATATTTATTGACACTATCATATTGAATGCTGCACATTTAAACAAGGGAAATTAGGCTACTTAACCAAAGTTGAGACGGACCTCAAGTCTGTTACGCAATGAGGCAGAATGGCACACCTGTAACTTTATCCACGACAACAAAAGACAATTCGGACACCCACCTGTTCAAGACCAGGCGTTTTTATCATTCACTTAGACAAGGGCCCTCAAGGCAATAGCGCATAGTAAGTGTTCTGGTCTTCACACCGCCGTTCTGGAGAGGAGACTCTTCACTGCCCCCAAAGAGACAAATAGGTTAAATGTCAAGCTGCGTACTTACTGAGCAGCGGAGTATTCGTGTAATGATGATGGTAACTTAGCATTCTCATATTATCTGTTATACAATAATCACAGCGGGAGGTCACAGGGTATGCAAAGACTGGTGGTCCGTGATCGCGCGAATGCTCAACCGTCATTGTGCATGTAGGTCTAGGACAGCGGCGAGCATCTGACATATTAGCCTCAACCCCAAGACTCTTGACCTCAACTCCAGGACTCTTAACATCAACCTCGAGACCCTTAGCCCCATAAACACTATATCATAAGATGAGGTCAACATCCCTATCTACATCCACCACTAGTAGAACATAACTAAATCTTTCAATACAGCTGCTCCGCTTGATATGGACATGCACCAACGGTCCATGCACCATCTTCTAAACGGTTTTGATTACTTCATCGCTGATTTCTTCATCGTCGAGCTCTGACCTGACGCTGGTTCAAGACGATCCACCATCTTGGTCCAGCCATGGTGAAGCTTGCTAAGTAGTTACCAACTAGTCAGCTCTTAGGACTATCCACACGGACAACAAACTGTGGATGATGTTGCACCTGGACTGTCCCAGGTCGCAGGCAGTAAGTTGGACTGGAGAGTATTCGACGACTGCCATGCCTAAATTGCAACTATAATCAACATCAATCAACATCAATCAACAAAAATAAGCAATCCGGCTTTTTCGAACGGCAAAAAAAGAAAATACCCGACCACGCCAGTATTCGAAACTGGAATCTCTAGAGTTTTTGAATCCGGTGAACCGAAATCTAGCGCCTTAGCCATTAGGCCACGCGGCCGATGGGAAGAGGGTGAGATATTGCAGTATATATGGGGATTGGTGGAGTGTCAGCGGGCTTTTTGTGTGGACCCACTTGGGGCAAGTGTTCCGTATAAGTCCCCAGTGTTGACAATTGACGGGAAGCGTTTGTTTGGCAACGATGGTTGGATCGGATATACGGGATTCATGAGAGTGCTGAGCTTAGATAAATGGAAATCTACTCCAGTGGAATTTTACGGAAGGGATCGAGGAAAATTCGTGGTTGTAGACAATGAGCACAAATGACTCTATACTGGACTATTTCGTTAAGAGTTGACGCTGGCAATGAGAATGGTGAGTTATAAGTCTCGTGAAAGGGAGATGTTTTTGCAGACGAGGTCGTACATGCGAGCAAGTTTCGAAGGGCAATATCGAAATGTTCGATCGTATATTATTAAACCACGGTCGTTTCGGAGATCTTCGGTTCTGTTACTGCGAACATTCGTCGTCGCTTCAAGTCCGCGAAGAAAGCAAAGTTAGACGAACAACCACGACTAGCGCATGAGGGGTTCCTTGAATCAGAACTAAGTTGCTAGAACTTTCTCGTGTTTTGTTTGGAGTATCTCGACACGGAAGACAATGCGCTTTGGATCTGCAAACCCTCGCTGTTGAATGGACTACGTCGTTTGTATGTAGTCTACTTCCAGCAATCAGAAGCTGGCCCAGGGTCAAACAGCATTATGTACCAACCATATCTGTCTTAAAAGGGGAAATACTCGCTCTCTTCATTCTCAGATCCGTAGCGGTGTCGATTGTGGCGGTGGTGGCGATACATCGCACCTATATTTCCTAGCTCTCTACAAACGTATTACTCAAATATGCAGATGTGCTGGGTCGGCGTACTTCTTCCTTGACCGTAATCTCGGTTTCCATACCAGTGTGTCTTGCCGTGCCTGCCTGTGTCTTGCTGGCTCTTGTTCATCAATATGCGCTCACAGCTATGAAACCAAGGTTCAGTAATCGTCTGCTGCAAACGGGCTTCGCTTTGCGGAAGTCAGACAAAGACTGTCTTATGTGCAAGGACGAGTCATCTTTGTCCTTGTTAACTTGCTCTGCGTCGTTTTGTTTCAGTACGAGGAGTTAACAAAGCTACCAGTGTGCTGATACCAGCCAGTCCGTGTAAGTGATTTGGTATGTTCCCGTCAGAGTAATGAGTCCACAAATGCGACCATTGCCCAGTCACAACTGTTTCCCCAGGATCAATTTTACTAGATCGGTGTTCATTAATCTAAAGCCTGAAGCAAAAGTCTCCTCGTTCTCGACTCGATGGTCTCAGAAGTGCTGGAGGTGCTAGAGCAAATGATAGTAGTGGTTGCTGAGATCTTATTATTCATACGCAGAATTTCTTCACACGCAGGATTTTACAAGGCATCGTTGTGATTTTGAAAATCCATCATTATTAGTCTGTTTCTTTTCCTAGGTCCGTGAATATATAATCTCGTCGCGAAGACGCCTGTCGGAGATCGAAACCACGCGTTCGTGTAACCTGGAGGAATATATTCTGATGACCTAGACGCATCCCTTAATCACGCACAAAGGAGACTACAGATTCAAATGTACAACTGAATCGATGTCACATTGTAACTCCGCTTCCCTTCACACCTTATGATATTAATAGATGCACACTTCATGGTAGAAGGTATGACGAGTAGTGGCCAAATTTACCCTATACTCGGGCCATCAGAAACAGACACAAGAACCAAAGTAGATTGAAATAAGAGCTGGTTCACCGAGATCAAATTAAACCATGTCAGTAGCCTCTGTTCATGGTTTTTAGAAGACTATAACTGTCACGCTACTTTAGTTGCCGGCATGTCGAGACAGTTCAGTTACAAAGTTGATTGAGAATGGGTACTATGGCTCACCAAACAATTACCAACAGCTGCTTGCCTACGTCCATAAACTTAGCCTCGATGACAATAATGTAAAGAGATACAGAGTACCTCACCAATACTATGAAAGCCGTCTTTAATCGATACTATCTTCCCCTGAATGCCTTCAATAAGCATCTCAATCACATTGAACTTTAAGCATTTGGTCGATCACAATACTTCATCTGGCCCCCAAGCATATCGATCCAATAGCCGCCATCCCCTTACCAATCCTCAATGTCAAAACCCCTTGAACCGGACCTGGTTTACCCACACCGTCACACTCGGCAGACTCGCAACCCCGTTTTACGCTCTGACGACCGATCGGCCAACTGGATATCAAACCGGGGAACACCAAAACAATCGCAAACCGGCACTGACATGCCGATCTCAAAGGGGGCTACCTAATACCAGGCAGCGCAGAGTCCAGGTACAATCCTAGACGCGTCTGTCGCACTGCGCGTCAGAGAAAGCACTACCCGCTCGGATGGAAAAGCGGGAGTATCGCCTAGAATCCAAGGGGAACATATCTCATCGACGCCCTCTTGTTTCCGGAGAGCGGGTGTTCCGAGTACAACATCGGACAGGGCTCCGTCGGGGCGGGCCCGGTCGTTTATTTGCTCTCCGAGAGGGAGTGTTGGACTGTGTGGAGTCTGGGAGCGAAGATCCGAATCAGACGAGGAAGAGGTTAAAACTTGATCGAGTTTAATGTCTTTAGCTTGCCAGCATGGGTTTGTAGCAACGAGAGACAATGTTTCTGGAGACGGAACTCGAGCAGATAAGCAACATTAGTCTAGCGCCCACAAGAAGAAGCCCTCGGCAACGGCACTTGCCCACCAAGGCAAGCAACTCATCGAAAACGTCACCTCGTCCAACCCCAACACCCGGGGGATCGTGGCGCCGGCGCGATGCTGCTTCACCGCACACCGCAGCAGCATCGGGGCAGACGAACCCTGCGTCTGCGGTCCCTGGTCCCGGGGGAGCGAACGTGGAAGGGGGCCTGGCCGACGATCACTCCCAAGGCGTGGAACGCTATTCTTACCAGGGAGGGGAAGGGGGTTTTTATTCCGTTTTTGCGCGGTGCCGCGTAGCATCGTGTGGTTTTGGGTCAAGGCGCCAGAACAGGCCCCCCCCTAGGGATAGGATGCTCCCGAAACCTGAAACGCATCAGGGTCTGGCGGCGGCGTGGGAGGCTGGGACGGCAAGTTCCGTTGCCTTGGTTGCCTTGGTTGCCTTGGCTGCCTTGGATGCCTTGGAAGGGGGCTTTCACTTTTTGTCGTGAGAAGGGAAGCTAGGAGGCGACGTCGGAGTCGTACGCGGGTCTAGGCTTGGAGTTGCAACGGAGTGGCGTTGTAAGTCAACCGCACCAACACGGGCGATAATACACCTTAGCCAAGAGACTAAGCCAAGACCTATCAGGGAAACTCCCAAAGCAGGCAACGAAACCGCAGCCAAAACGAGCTGGAGAAACAACGAAACGCCTCAGAAGTCGACCTCGCTTGCACCGACGGTTGCATTAAGCGCTGTATCCGGGGAAGCCAAATGCAGGGAGAGAGAGAGAGAGAGAGAGCAGGCGGATTACGGACGTTCCTGCAGGGCCTGGACGCGCCGCCATTGTCTCGACGCAGATGTTGGTGGCCACGAGTTTTCACTGTCTCAGACTGACTGCATCATTGAGTGAGAACGCCCACCTCCGTGGGAAGATGCAGATGGTGGATGCGGGCTTGTTCTATTCGGCGCGCCGGGCGGGTGACACGGAACCCCGGCGAGGCGAAGGCGGGAACAGAGGGCGCGGTCGGTGCGTGGGCCGCAGAAGCCGCAGAAGCAAGCAAAGGGCAGACTGTCGACTTTGGAGATATTAGTGCGCAGTTGAGGTGTTTGGCTTGGCGTCTGAGTAAGGGCATATGCGGAGTCACAAACAGCTCTAGGGAGAAGCATGTTTCATTCCGGCCTGCCCTCCCTTTACTGTTTTCCTTTTCCTCCGAGTTTGTCAAAGACAAAGCCCATCTCCCGAAAATGATAGACCGTAGTGGAGCGGCTGTCGATCATGCCCGGGCCTGGACGACAATGCTAGAATGGAGAAATATGCTCTTATTACATACTGAGGATGGGATGCTGTCGCGTGGCACGGCCAAGTGTGTGTGTGTGTGTGTGGATTTCTCCTACTTCCCTGTTAGACACACGCGCCGAGGCCAACGTCCCATTCAGGACATGCCACCGGCCTGAGGGAGTGATGCCCCCAGGGATGGTGCTAGGGGCGAGTCTTGGGCGATGAGGAGATTCCGAGAAGTCAGTTGAGCGACAGGCAGGGCGACAGGCGGAGGAGAAACAGGAGACGGCGGAGTTCAGAACGCACTCTACTGTGCTTGTTGGTGGAGATGGGTTAGCGGTGGCCACTGAGGTGCATTCCGTCCCATGTCCTGTACTACTTAGGCGTCCCGGACTGGCAGTTCCAGTTCCAGTTCGAGTTCCAGTTCGAGTTCGAGTTCGACCCCCAGTCCTAGACTGGCCTGCGCTGTCCCAACCCGTGAGAATGGATCTGCCATGTGCTGCAGGGGAAGGGGGGGGGGGGGGCCTTGTCTCCC
>QGQB01000225.1:0-110533 GCA_003385265.1 Neonectria hederae | reverse complement strand
GGGGGGGGGGGGGGGGGGGGCCTTGTCTCACATCCCCCATCGCGTCGGCAGCGCACCCAGCCTTGCAGACGATCCAAGCGCCTGGACAGACGAAGCAGGCAGATGAGAGGTGTGAGTAGTGACGCAGACGCAGACGCAGACGCAGACGCCAATGCAGAGAAAAGCAAGACGCTGAGGTGCGAGTGTCTGTCTCAGTAAACGATGCCGTTCTGTCTCAGTGAGTTAGGCGTCTCGCCCAGCCCAACCAACCTAACCAACGCCCGTTGTCTTTTGACTATTTGCCTCGTCTCGTCTCGCGTGGCAAAGCACATGGCCGTGCACTTCCCTAAGCCAAAACGGGGACGTATATACGACGATATAGAACAAGCCACCAGGGAATAGAAAGTCAAAAGCCAAAAAGAAGAAAAAGAAGAAGGAAAAAAAGACACCAAAAAAACTGTAGACAACGCCAGTCCGAGCGGTACACGAAGTGGCATCCATCAAGTCAATCAAGCCCTCAGTGATTCGCCCGTGTACGATGACGCATGCTGCTCTCTGTCAAAAGGTTGACAGACGGGGTTCGAGGCGCGCCCCCTTAGGGACCTCGTTCCCACTCCGGCCGCTGCGGTACCATCACAGGTGGGAACTTGAGTTGCTGTTTAACAAGGGGGAGAAGAGTGTGATCCCACGATTTCCCAGCGTTTCCACTGCCGCCGGCTATCCGCAGGGGGTGGGTATTTTGGCTGTTGAGCCTCCCCGGCTGCAGGCAGGGCAAAGCCGCACGCGGGGGTTCCCGTTCAGGGGAGGGGGGATGAGCACGGTGTCACAGCGGTTAATCGCCGGAATGATGATTGACGACGGATAACGGATGCTGCTGCGAATGTAAAGTCAAAGGAGATGAGATGGAGGCAGAGGAGAAGGGGCCCGTGGAGAAGGGGCCCGTAGAGAAGGGGGCCGTGGTTTGCAACGAGGCTGGCTGGAGTTGAGGTGAAAGGCGAGAAGAGTGCGGGACATCCTTCAAAGAAAAGGCAGCGGAACTAACAACCAGGAACCAAGCCAACCAACCAACCCAGCTCAAAACAACAAAGACGCACACGATGGACGGTTATGACGTCGCGAATAAGCACCCACCGTAAGCCCTCTCTGCATGTAAACAACAGCGCCGCGTCTAGAGCAGTCCTCACCGTTGCGTAACCGTTGGCTCACCGGCGGACGAGCAAGGAAGAGCGTCTATTATAGAGCTATAACGGACGGCAACTATTAATTAATAAATGAAATAACTGGTCCATGGCTCCGCCAAGCCCAAGCAAAAGTTACCCCCGAAGCATAGAAGGGACGTAAGCGCACGTTCTAGATGTCGGAGGAAAAGAAGAAAAAGAAAGAAAAAATTTTCATTCAAAAGAAATGCAACGGCTTTTTGCAAGCGACGCCTTTATTCCCAATGCCTCATCCCTGGGAGCTGGGTTGATTGATGACAGGAAAGGATCCCGAGATATTTCCCGCAACCCGGGGGAGACAAGACGCTCTCCAGTCCCAGTCCCTGTCCCTGTCCCAACAGGGCAGATCCTCGTTCCCTGAAAGGAAAAGGAAGAAAGGATGAGGACGAGGACGAGGACGAGGGAGCGAGTGAATGAATGAATGCGTAGGAGTCCGCCAAAGTCTCTGGATCCCGGAGCCCACGTTGATTGATTGATTGATGGAGAACGAGCAGCTAGGAGTCGCTTTCGGTATCGCGTTCTCTCCGCTCTCCGGCAGTGCGAAGAGGGACCACAGGTAGTAGAGAAGCTAAGGTAGCGCTCGGGTCTTTGGCTCTTCTGGACTTCTGGGGTCTAGCGGGTTCCGTGCCAGCCTTAGTGGCTTGGACCCTCCACCCCAGGGGGCGTGTGAGCGGATTCCGCTACAGGGCCAGCCACTGAGGCCACCCTGACACTTCAGGGTTCCATGTTCTGTCGGTCCGGGATGGAGGTCAACTGCAGGATCCCAGCAGGCGCCCGACCCTCAGTGGATGGAAGGTTCCACGGCGACCGTTGGGCGGGTTGGTTCCAGAGCAAACCCCCCTCCCCCCCCCCCTAACAAACTCCGCTATGTAAGATACAGTGGGCGATCCGCCGATACACACACCCCCGCGTCACCATCGGCTGGTCGTATCGCCGCCTCATTCTCGGGATGCTGCTTCATCCCGTAGGTCTGGTCCCCCGACAGGCATGGCCCCCGGCCATCTCCCTGCCGGGTGATCCTGCCTGCGTCTTTCTTGTTCTTGTCTCTGGGAAAAGAGACGCGGATCCTATTCCCAAGGGAACGAACGAAGGAACGAACCAGTCCGTCCAGTGCAGTGTGCCATGCAGTGTGCCAAGCAGAGAGTCGCCGCTTACATGCTCGCATCCACGCCCCTTCTAGTCGAGATAGTCTAGCTCTCCGAATTTTTGGCTTCCATCATCCGCCTTTTCTCTCTCCGCCCATCGCCCTTCCCTGCTCCGCTTCCTCCAACCCACCCCCTTCAGAGCCCCGATCTCCGCTCACAACGTGGCCCAGATGGGATCCTCCATCGACCTTCCTCCGCCCGGTGACGTCCTTGCACGCCGTCCGTCAACCGACGACCCCCCTTCCCCTTCCGGCGCGGCTTCGGCGTCGTCGTCCGTCGTCGTAAAAAAGTCCATCTCATCAGCCACAAACGCTCTCATCGCGCCGTGCCCCTGTTTCTCGAAGAACTTCTGTAGGGACTATCCGTCGTGCGGCCGCGTTTGCCTCGTGCTGCTCCTCGTGGCCAATTAGTCTTAATGCGCCATGCAGAGGTCACCTTCCTTGGGCGCTTATGACAAATCCGGGAAACCACACGGCATCCTGCATCGTCGAGCATCAACGCCAACGTCAACGTCAACAAATGACAATTACCTCCCCTGCGTTTCCTGTGCCGCAGATGACTTCATCATAATTAGGTAGACTCCATCCGACAATGCAGATCCTCTTGTCAAAGCGACAAAAAACAGCCAGGCACCCAGCCCAGCCGAAACACACCCTAAACGCTTCACCCTGCCTCGCTACCGCAAGAAGTAGACCAACCCTCGTGAGCGATCTATGAAGCAGGACAGACAGGCCGAACCTCCCGTCGTAGCCCCTGTCGATATCGAGTTTCCCATCACGATCTCTTGTCCAAAGTCTCGGGATCCCGGCGCATCAGACACGCCCACATGACCTAGGCCAGGACCATGACTCGGACTGCTCTTTTCTAGTGACTCCATCGCCAACCGCAGGGAAAGCCATGTCCTAGGCATCTTTTTAGACTCGACGGCTTTGGCTCCTTTTGTCAAATTTTTTTTTTTTGGGTTGTGGTTTTCTACATTGGCTCCCAAACGGCCGTCAAGTGCAGCCCTGGCCGTGTCAGGCCGACCAGAGACCAAGTTGTTAGCCTGGGAACATGGTTTGCGCGTGCTCCAAGTGTTGCCTCGTTTTGGCCTTGGCGCTTAGAGCAGGGAAACCGAATTGGGCGAATCCCATTCATTATGCATATTGGGTCCTTTCTCTGCACGGATTCTTGTCTCCTTGTCTGTCTGCACGGGGTCTCTGCATGGAGGAGAGTCTATTCTAGATCCACCCAGCTCGTGGTGTCTCAGCGCGCCCTAGCACCAACGACTCCTCTCGTCGCCTCAACCTACAGCTCCCAACTACTCGCGATGCACTATTCACTACCGATGGACATGGAGGGATTCGTAATTCCTCCGTCTGGGGTCATGCCGCGATCGCCCGCGAATGCCGGCCGGGGTAACGGGCCTCCGAGCAACCGCCATCGTCTTTCGTTCGTCATCTCTCCGATGTCATCTCGTAGTCTATTTCCAACCCGAGGAGGCTCTTCGGCATTTGGCCCACGGACCGCGCGCGCATACAACTCGGAGATGACCGCTTTACACGTAGCTGTCACGCACGGACGCGTCAAAGAAGAAATGCATGAAACTCCAATGTCTTGGTATAATTGTGCCCCACGACTAAGCTGCTATTCCTGCAAGTCCCTGTCCAACAGAACGCCGTGTAAATGCTGCTAAGTTGATTTTCCCCCCAAGCGCCTCCTTATTCCTATCCACTGACTGCTGTACCAAGCATCCAGAAAACATGACTATGATTGGTCTCCAGTAATACAAATGTCTGAAGCGAATGTATACCCCTCTCCCTTGCCATCCTCCCTCATCTTCCCCTCCAATTTCAACCGTTCTAAAACGCCTTGCCAGTAAAGTAAACTCGTAGAAAGACAATCGGAGGAACAAGCCCCGGCGGTGTGTGTTTGTGTTGTCATCAAAATATGTCGAAATCGTATCGGATACCGGTCGTTTCAAGGGATATGTATATAGTTTGTTTTAGCGGCCTTTCCCATATCGAGGTGATGCGCGCTGCTCCACCCTTCGTGGTCCCCGTCTGTTGTCGCCCTCGGCTAACGGCCCTTAGGATCGGAGAACAGACCCTGAGGCGTTGAATTCGAAGCTGTGGCAACCCCTCTCGTGTCTCTTCATGTTGCTCCGGACGCTAAAGGCCTTCCCACAGCCTGCATGGGGACACTTGAATGGCTTCTCTCCCGTGTGCGAGTGGCTGTGGATCCGAAGACTGCTCGGCCGGCTGAATGCCTTGCTACATGTTTGGCAGATGTAGCGGTCCTGGCTCTGCGGGAACGCCGCACCCCCGGTTGGGTTGAGATAGTGGTGATGTTGCCAAGGGTTCGCTCCTGTTGCACTGGGCGCCGCCAGGGTCATCGGGGGAGGGAATGACTGTGGGAGCGAACGCTGGTAGTAGGCGCCCATGACTTGATGCTGGTGAGGTGGCGTGGGCTGCATGGGGGGATAGTAAGTGCCCATGGGCGGTTGCTGGTGAGCGAAGGGAGCTGCGAATTGCTGTTGAGGGTAGGGTGCCTGAACCGGAGCGAGAGTAGAGCGAGGGACCGCACTGGGAGCCATCATCTGGCGTTGGATGTCGGCCTCTAAGGGAGGTGTTGTCTCGTAGTAGTACCCCCTCGCTGCTGTGTTGGGGTAGACATGGCTGCTGTGCTTATTTGAAGGAGAGTTGTAGCCGTCGAAAGATGCATCCGTGCTCATGGGCGGCGTGGGTGGGAGTCCAAGATGGTGGGAGGACTTGGCGTGGCCAGATCCAGGCCGACTTTCTGCCTTGATACCAGATGTCTTCTCGGGCCGTTGCGTTTGAAGGCCAGCTGCGTCCCAGGTTAGTCTTTTGCTCCGACGGTCTATATTTCCACCACGAGAGTCCTCACCTTCTAGCTGGGGCGAGTGTTGCCGTGACACTGGCGAGGTTTCGCTTACTGGGGAGCCGGCATCGGCGAGTCCCAGCAAGTTCGAGATGGAAGGCAACGAGCACTTGTAGTCATCCATCGGGGGCGAAGGTGGCGGTTGCGGTTGTTGGCGGGAAATGTGGTGTCCTCCTTGCTGAGTAGCGTACTGGCTGGACATGAATGAGGCGGTCGCGGTATGCATTTGTACGAGCAAGTGTCGTAGGTAAGTAATATTAAGTTTGAGCCGTCTGCAGAGGATGTTTGCGAGAAACGATGGGCCCAGGTGAATTAGAAAGAGACGGTGTGGGCAGGATTAGGTGAAGAGGGGCAGGTTCAATGTTGATTAAGGGAGCCCAAGACTCTCTGTTGGTTTGTCAAACAGGTATTGATGGTTGATTCAAAGACTTCCACGATGCCAGTAAGTGCAAGTGTGGTTGAAGGGGGCTCGAGAAACTTAAGTACGTTTCTCGAGTGGGAAAGAAGCTTGTCAAGGGTCAAAGGCGCCGTGTAATAGATCTGCAAATCGGCCAAGGCCATCCTGGAGCGTAACCCCCTCCAGTCCCAAAGCTGTCACAAAAATTCGCTGTGGGTCATATACCGGGAAGGCGAACCTGGCACGAAAGGATCAGGGTTGGTTGATGAGCGGGCGAGGGTAGGGTAGGGTAGGGTAGGGGTAGGAGAGCGAAAGGGGGGTGTGGATTGTCCGCAACGGTGACGGAACCTTTCCTGGCCACCCCATCGACGGGTCTGGGTGTGTGTGGTGTCCGTCCCGGCAGTGAAGTCCCACCCCCGTGGCGTCCTGGCGGAATGCGGAGGGTGTGCGGCAGCCGAGTGAAGTGGGAGGCGCGTGTGGTGGGTGAGATCTGCTAGGTATGGAGGAGAGTGCGCCAAAGTGCGTGGCCTTGGCTGGCGGGATGCACATGGATCGCTCCGTGGCCAACGGTCAATAGGCAAATCATCGAGATCCCCTGTTCCCCAGCCCTGGTTTCTCTCCTTTCGTGCTGGGTGTGATGTGATGTTGATCATCGTTGTCGTGCCGCTCGCCATCCATTCCCCTCCTCGTCGGCCTCCTTTGACCCGGGTCGAGCTTCGGTCGAGAATTATCTGAATGGAACATGCGGCCTCTTCTGCCATCGTGACATTAGCAGCCCGTCGCCAAAACGTGGTGTGCAAGCCGAAGAAAGAAGGACTCGTCGCCGGAAGCCCGGGGCGCGCTTTCTGGATAGTCCGCGCCTGGTCCAGAGTTATTCATCCCTTGGGAATTGGAACCCAAACCAACCCAGTCAGGCCCTGCGACCATCCCGGCGGTGCGCTGCACTTCGACTCCCGGACCGCTATTTCCTGTTTAGGACGTCAGTGCCGCTCCCAGCACTTGAGGCCCCGCTTTCACCACACCCGAAGTCTTGTCACCTGTGGCTTGTGTTTTGAGACCAGGGGCTCTCACCCTGGAGCCGGTTTGGCCGTCGCCCTTGAATCTTGAATCGCTAAGGTTGCAACTTGAGACGATCTTTGACTCGAAACTCTTCTCTTGCACATCTCCCATTCACGTTTCGTGCGTGCCTCGTGTGATCGGGTTCTCGAGTTGACGTTATGCCGAACCAGCTCGGATTGAGAATCATCCGCCGTTCAGCTACATGCGACCAAAATGCAACCGTCTGCCGTCTGGTCCAAGACGATCAACTCTCACCGCGATATCCGGTTTCCCATTGTGCGGTCACGCAAGGGGCAAACCTTAAATGGCACATATATCAACTTCTCGTATCCCCTGAGCCACCTTACCGACGTCATTGCCATAGCCAAGGACAGGCATAGCTGTCAAGAAGAAGCTTAGAGCGATGAAATTTGTTCTCTGCCAGGAAATTGGCATTTTGAAAGGAGCAAGTAAGGCAGAAGGCAGAAGGCATGGCATTCAGTCATGCAGCACGCGAACTGTCTCAGTCCACTCAAGGCAATATGTGGACACGGGAATCTGCTCGGTATGAATAATTCATCGCATCGTAACGGAGCCCTAATTGGCATTGAGATGTTTCGCTGTGACATGTGGCTGGCACGCAGAGACTCTGTAGTGCATGGGAGATGCTGAGTCGCTGCGGGCTGGCACATGGCTTGCAGATTCGCAGATTCTGTTGCGGTGGTCTCGTGGGGTCGAGTTGTGACGGTCTTGGCGAGTCACCAGCGCGACGATAGCGTGTCGGCACAGTGTAGCCCCGTAACCCCCGGCTGGAGTTGTGCGCTAGGGTTTGCTGCATCTGTCATCTGCGTCCCTGGCTCCCAAAGTCGAGCCTTCTCTGTGTTCAACGAGAAAACCGGGCTAATTTAGATGATCGTCGCTTTAGCGGGCGCCTCCCCTTCCTCGCTTAGAGTGGTAGAATTCCTTGGCACGAGCTTTGATCGACAAAGCGTTTGAAGAGGGGTAACCTAGCCCCCGGTTCCCCTTGAATGACGGCGGTTTGCAGCCCAAGAATCATCTCTGACAGTGCTTGAAACCCTGCTTAATGGGCAAGAAAGTACCCGGTTGACAGTGTGGCATTGAAGGTAACCGACGAACCATGAAGATGCCGAACGTCGAGTCAACGGCCATGGTCGACATTTATAACGACAGGAGAGAGCCCTTTGTCCGCAGCAACAGAACTCATTCCGTAGCCACCTCTGAAACAGAGCTAGACACAACCTAAAGGGACAACACGTGTGAAGTCCGTGGCTTTGCTTTTGCCATTTGCCGTGCCGCGCCATCTCAAGCCATGCCCGTTAGCACTGCCCTTTGCCAAGAACAAGCCGCTGCAATTACCGGTGGTGTCCCCCTTCACACTGGCAGTGGACTTGGGTGACCGAATCTGGGGTCTAACTTGGGGATTCTTGGTGGAAAGCGGTTCTTGCACCCTGGTTGTCGCTGGTACTGCCGGAGAGCGGAAGGAATAGCAAAAATGCGGTTTGTTTTTGTTCGCTGATGTGATGTCATTCCTGCATCCTTTATCTAGGCTTCCAAAGCAAATGCATGTCAATATCTTCATGCAGTTTGCGACACGGCGCCAGAAGCAACAGGCTGGAACTAGCGTTGTGTTGATCTGATTGTCTAGTGGTGAATGAGAACCCCTCAAGAGCCGGGAGTTGGGTTCATGAACTGCCGTTGATAGTATGTAGCTGATGCGATTCCCGAGGCATCCTGGAAACGATCATTCCCAAAGAGCTCTCTGTTGACTTGTGTTTCCGGGCCTCCACCGCTTAGGGCGGTGGTACTTCGGAGGCTTGTCCGTTTGCCTGCCGCTCAGGACCCAGCACTGTGGTTATCATTGTTGGCCATTCGGGGATTTGTCAATACCTGGATCTTCTCAGTGACAACCTTGGGCAGCTAGTGTTGAGGCACAGCCGGTTAGGCCGTGGGTGTCGGTGGGGGATTGTTGCCATGCTGATGGTGGGTGGGTCGCAACATGTAAACAGGTGGATCATCCGGGATGGTACCGACAATGATACAATACTGCAGGACCCTCGACGTCAATCTTGGACAGAAAGGGGGTAAGTTGATGCGGCTTCCGGGGATTGCGGTGGGAGCCGAAAGAGAAAGACGAAGTCCGGCCTACGGTGGGATGGCTCATGAGCGGCTTGGTAAGATGCTTGGGGTCTTCCCGACCCGAGAACGCAGGGACGAGCTATTTCAGTAGTGAAACAACTCCCCGGCACAGCAGCTCAAGGCTGGATACGTCGCGTTGCGCTGTAAGCTTTTGACGGCTTGATATCTAGCCTAGTAGCCTAGGTGCCATGGATGAGTTGGGCCAAGAGTTGTCTCGTCTGCCCCGGCTCCGGAGTCGGACGGTGGACTTGTTAGTGCCAGCCGTGTCTTGGTCTAAAACGCGCTTCCAGAACCGAAGGCGCATGTGGGGATAGCGCGAATGAGGGAGGCTGATATTGTGGAAGCACGGCTAACTCGGTGACTGGAGGCATCGCTTTCCCGCAGTCACCGTCAGCTAAGGAGGTAGGGAGGTATAACATCGACTGTAGAAAGGAAGCAAGGTGAATCGACAACCATGCAACGTAAATCAAGGCTATCCGTGCTGAGTAGCAAAGTGTCGTTGCGCAAGGTGTGGGATGCAACTTTGGCGATCAAGCGTCGAGTCTGTAATTGGCTGGGACTTCCCGCCTGACACAGCGTAGTACCGGGGGCATTTCCAGAAACGGTTGATGAGAGACAGGGTCGGGGGTGTGAAGAAACCTGTCGATCAGTACAGGACTGGCGGGTTGGGAGCAGCTTCCCGCGCAGTTCGGTGGGGACTGACAGTCGCAGAGCGCGGAGGACAGTTAGTGGTGGATGTTTACCAAGGCGTGTTGGAAGCGTGGAAGTGTGGAAGGGCCGTAACTGGAAAAAGCAAAGCCTTTCATCAAAGAGGAAGCTACTGCAGAACTGTCCTGACAGGCCGGCTATTGTCCGTTTAGCTCGCGGGTGAGTTGATGACAGGAGTCTTGGCGATGGGACGAGATGGAAGGTTTAGGATAGGCATAGTCTACGAAGTACGGAGTAGTGAAGGAAGTGGAAGAAAAACAGACGAGCTGAAATGACGCGTGGCCTTTACTGTGGCTCACGGAACCGCCCGTGCCACCTAAACTTTCCCACCTTAATCGGAGAGTTGGTGAATACTAAACCACCAGGGAAACAGATGCCTCTACCTACCTGCCTATTCTGTATGCAGATGGCAGAAAGGAACCTCAGATTTGACGTCTCTGATCGAGTCCAGTCCCAGCTGTCCCATGTCGATGGTGCTGCAAAGGGACGTATGCAGGGCAGGGTCCGCTGTCTGCGGGCCGCTACAATACAGTACAGTGCAGTGCAGTGCAGTACAGTACAGTGCAGTACAATCAACAGCGCATACCGTAGCATACTTCCATCCCGACTCGGGTGTAATTACTAAATCACCATTGCATTTTAAGCTTCATGAGGAATCATGTCCATGCATGCTGCCCTTCCCTCAAATCGCCGGCTTCTCGGATGCCCCTAGAATTCTGCTGGAAGGAACGACGCCCTAGTGGGAAAGGTTAGAGTTCCACGGTTGGCGTCAGCGTGACAACCCAAGGCTCCTTGGTAGGCCTTACCTAAGTAGGCAGGGACCTGCTACCAGCAGAGCACTTCGGCGGGCTTCCATTGGAGGGCCCTAATGGATGGTATGCACCAGGGGTCTTCCATAATTAGGCAGGTGGGTAGGCTGGGTGGGTAGGTGCGAGCCGCCTGTCCTGTCATCATCACCGAGATCAACACCTCACTCATCAGGCTGGCAACCACTAGAGACCGTGCCGCGGCCAAGTTCATTCGGCCAAGTTCACTTCATCTACTGCATAGAGCCTAATCCTTCCCGCCAAAGGCTAAACATCGTGATCGTCCATCATTCTCCTGCTTCGTGCATTCGTGCCTCCTCTCTCCTTCCTAGGTCTAGAGCACGGGGCCTCAGTTGACTACCCGTCCTAGGAACGCCCCCGTCCACTTCCACAGTGCAACACCGCCTATTCTCGACGAGCCCTGAGATGACAGACGGGGCCCTGGCATGAACCCGATTGATGCTATTCATGTCCATGTCTTACCTTCAACCTTCATCTCCGTATCGTGCTCATCTCCATTTCCGTCTGTGTCTCACGTCCGCATGTCCATTACCATCTTCATCTACCGTCTCTATCTGCATTTGCAGGCCGGAACGCTCCGTCTCAGCTTCCCCTGCTTTGTTGTTGTCGCATCTCCAGCATCATTCTCATCGCAGGCGATGCGCCCATGGAGGGTCGGCATGGCCCCCGTTCCTGCCAGCCAGCAGTCAAATCGGTTTCAGCAACCTACCTTGAGCTAACACGGAGCATCTCAACCTACGAATAGTCCTAGCTTTTGCGAGCTGCAATGATCTGACCGAGTTTACCTCTGACATCCACGGGCTTCAGCATTGAGGCTGGTGAGAGAGCAATGGCCCAATGACCTCAGAGGCGACTCGGAGGCTCCGAGGCCCGCCATTTGGGCTGTTTTGGCCATTAGCGGCCAAGTCCCCACGAGGGTTTCCTGTGATCCGCGGCGATCAGCAGGGGTCACCCCGGTTGGCCCACGATGTCGACCACGCGAGATGTGGATTAACTCGATTCGGGGGCCACGCCCTTGGCCTTACCACTCCGCTCGTCATGATGGCCTGATGTTAATCTCTTGCGTCTGCTGGCATTTCTCTAGCTTGCCCCCCCGAGCCGCGGCGTTGAGCACGCCGGCGCTGGCTTCGCTGGGCCTTTGATCTTGTGCGGACTTCTAGCCTTCAGCATCCAGCCCCGAGGCACAGGACACCTTCTAAGAGTCGCGGCGGGCCTGGCGAGCTAGGTGCCGTGGCCGGGATCATCTCATCATCATAGGGCATTGCACGAACAATCGTCTACTACGCAGTATGTCTTGCTGCCGCATTGAGTTCTCTCGAAACGCCACGTCTTCGGTCGCCTTCACCTTAGTTCTCATTCTGCATCTACCTCCCTTATTACCAAAGTTCTTCAGCACCACGCCTGTGGCAATGCTGCCCACACACCGTGCCTAGTCCTTGCATCCGTATTCCTTCTGTCATTGACAAACACACTCTTCCTTGCTCAAGGACAAAAGTCATGCAACCCCCAACGTCCACAGACCTCTTCAAGGGCTCCACTACGACGACAAGATTACTCCTTTTGGTAATTCTGGTCCGGGACAGGGACGCTTGATCTACAGCATGCTGTTTGCGAAGCGTGAGCACAAACAATCCTGCTTAGAGCCCCATGTCCGGGGTTTCCCGTCGCGGCCTGCTCACGTCCCTTCTTTCTGAAATCAGTTCATTACCTGGACGATCGCCGGCATGTAAGATCCTCAACCCAGTCCACCGTCTCTCCGGATCCAAAGACCCAAATCCCCTTGTCCTGGATGCCATGGATATGTGCTGCGGCAAAGTTTGCTAGCTATGCCTTTGACTTGCAGGGGTATGCGCCGCCAAGGGCCCTCAACCTCTCATATGTACGCAGAAGAAGCTGCACGAATACTACTGCGTAGTAGGCTCTGCCATTATGCTCAATCGAGGATGACCTTGTGGGTATGTCCAGCTGCGAGTTTTGGCCTCACCGGGTCTGTTGGTCCCATTGAGTGTGCTTCAGGTCACGGTGCTTGCACCAATTCTGAGGTGCACACCATCGGTCATGATCCCCTTTGCAGAGGATGACGGCGATCAGGGGGGACGCTAATTTACCATTCACCTGGGGATGCGGTAACTTGACATTCAAGCTTGCAGTATTCTTGGAATAGAAAATAGGCCAAGTACTGTGCGAAGTGCCTCGCATCAACTGCCGTTACCCCCCAGGGCTCGATGACATCGGCAGGAAAGTGATCGCCAAGCCTCCCAACCAGTCCTTCTCAGCCATTCGTACAAATGAGCACATACCCAGTCATAAGCGAACGTATAACAACCAACCAAGAGGTCCCTGTCCACGAAGGCTAGCCCCTCGATGCCCTGCGAATCATCTTTCCCAACAACTTGTGCGAAGCGGCAAGGGCTCTCTCTTCTCCCAGCTGGAGATCGTTCGCCTCCTTGGGTTTGGCTCGAGAACACCCTCAAGTCGGCATGCGGGCCGAGCCCTCGGAAAGCTGGTAGATCAGATAGATAGTCTCTTGTTCTAGACCTTGGGCCAGGGCTCTGCAAACAAATGTCACGCATTTGATCGTCGTTACTTGCCGGCGGACATGGGAACCCGCTCCTCAATGGTTTCTGTTTTCTCCTCAAGCCTACATAGTAGAGCTCCTAGTGCAAAGAGAGAGGGTAAATGTTGCATTGTGCAGCTGCGGGTATGTCCTTGCGTTCGCAAATGGGTTATCTTGGGCGGTGCGCTGTACTATGTCACCATGTCTCGCAGGATTAGCTTACGCATGCGAAGTATTCGTGTTCTGAATAGTCATTTGCCGTCATCGACTACTGTCTGAAATTTGGTACGAAAGGGTCAGCGTGTGTGCATTGCTCATGATTTATCCGTCCTGAATGAATCCTGGTCTCACACCAACCCATGCACCACATTCTCAATTTTGCAGCCATGGCTGGTTTTTTTGTCGACCCCCAGGATTTATAAGCCTCTCCTAATCAACAGTCTCCTGTAGCTAAGGCATTTATGCAACCACCTTGCAGGATACGTACTCATTCACCCCCTCTCAAACACCGCATTGTTAGCTTCCCGGCGTTCTACTAGAGATTCGCGCTGATCATCTGCACAGGGGACCATGGCAACCCGTGCCAACCGACGCCTACGGGGGCCAGACTCGATGAATTGCTCGACCTGCAGACGAGGGGGCATTTCGATGCAGCGCTCTGATGCGTCGAGATCTGGTCGGCGTTAACGGTTGACAGCTCCGCCTCTGCACAGAACCCAGCCTGGATGGTCTTCTCAAGCCGGAGTTTCTACGAGTGCCACGTTTTCACAACTATTCGCCAATTTGGGAGAAAACAAACCTCTTTCCTCTCGTCCTCGAAGAGCAGGTTAGGATGCCATATAACTCACTAGACACATGCCTTGTTTCGGGAAAAGCAAGGCATTGGAGGACGCCGTTGCCACATTCAATGCTCAACCTGACGTCTTCCCAACGTACATAGTAGGTGACGTTGAAGCTAAGCTACCCCCATGGCAACGTCGGGCGTGTGAGACTTGCAACTGGTAGTGTGTCAAGCCACTTCGGAGCAAAACCATGGCCGGTGGCGATAAGTTATGGAACAATGGCGTATCTAGACCGCGCTTGAGGCATGTTTCTTTTGACATGTGTCTCCCAACGTCTCTCTACAGGTATCAAAGATGCTAGTTTTTCTCTCGGTGTGACAATGGCGGCAAAGGGCGTTCGTTGGTGTGGCCGACGCTTATTCGACGTGTTCGGTGAGAGCTCCGTCCTACTATTTGCGGGGTGTTGACGCCGACGGTGGCTATACGCCGACGGTAGCTATACGCCGACGGTAGCTATACGCCGACAAGATATGATATTTCCTTTTGCTAGCATAGATAGCTCGCCTGTACCACGCCAAGCTGGTACGACCCAATTTGCCTTGCTTTTCCCTTGCAGGAGCTAAAGAATCGAAGGGCAGAGGGCCGACTTGTTCCCCAAGCAGGTAAAGTAAGTACCTAAGGTTCTTGCAAAAGCACTCCGTAACCACGCTGCTGCGGTTGAATGCCACTCCACATGCGGGACGTTGCTTTTGCCGGGGAATTGGAGGGTAATAAATAGCGCTGCGCATTGGCCTCGTTTGGGGCCTTGTTCCATTCTTGTGCGCCCGCGGGAAGGGAGAAACTGTACCACTCATGCCGGGAGCTGCAGATGTCAGATATCACATGGGGATGGACGAGGGAACAGAGGAGGTGGCTGGGTGGCGCGGGGGGAGGCTGACGGGGCGGAAGTGGGCGTTCCTGAACGGGAGTGAGATGGGTGTCTTATAAATTAAGCTAGTTACACAGTTCGCTCCCGCATCAATTAGTAGCTGCGAGGACACGAGGGCGAGCAAAAGCAATGAAGGAGGGCGGAGATGGCGATGGCGATGGTTAAGATTGGGAGGCTTGATACTCGGAGTCCTGTCACATTCCGCGCTTGGGGATCAACACTGCGTGGCTCTGCCGGGACTAGAAACGTGGAGCCAGCCTTGCGGCAGCAACGCTCAAGAAGCAAGTTGAGACATTGTTGGCCCTGGAGGAAACATGGGGGCGGAATGTGTCAGTACCATGCTCTACGGAGTACTCCGTAATCGCCATGCGGACTATGTACGGGGTGCAATCAGGGGCGGACCGTCGAAGCAACAGCCGCGATAGCCTTCTCGCTAATGACAGTGTTCACCTTGCCTTGTCTCAGAGCGAGACTCGCCTTCGCTCGGATGAATGCAGCACTAACCGGGCTCGGGAGAGAGCAAGTTCCATTGTAACGCTTGGATGTTTGTCGTGGTAGCATCGTTTGTCACTGTTCAAGCACGCGTTTGGGCCGCAGTACATGGGAACATGGTCTATCAGCTTTGACTCCTAATTATGATTTACCTAGTGACACTCAAGAAGGCCGCAGTACATGGGAACATGGTCTATCAGCTTTGACTCCTAATTATGATTTACCTAGTGACACTCAAGAAGGCCCCAGATCCATGTACTCGAATGCAAATGACGGGTCCCTCGTTATTAATTACACCTCGGCTACCGCTACCATCATTGCGGTCTTGATTTTGCCATCCACAAACCCACATCGATGCCCATATGGCTTCCACCACGCTTGCGGGAAGCAGCACTTCTCGGCGCTCTGTAATACGACGGGGTCTGTTCCCCGGGTATTCTGGATGGCCCGGCTTCAGATGGATCATGAGCCGGCTGCTTGCACGATGATCGTACATGGGTGTAGTTGCTGGCTCGGCCGCTGTTCCCCTGACTGCCAGCCGAATGGAAAGATTCGTTGGAGAGAGTTCGAGTAGTAGCCTTGCTTGCGGTACTTTTAAGAGAATCCTGGCTCTCCCAGGGCCTCTGATTAGACGGCCCCGGATCCGTGATTCGCCCGTACTTGTGGCGAAGAGGCTGGATCAACGGCTCGCTGCGCTCCCCGAATTCCAAATCATCTATCTCAGCGCGGACGGACGTGAGTTCCGGTGAGGAAGATGAGTCCTGATCAACCCACCAAGGAGCAGGAGCCATGTGTGTGATGGCCATGCTCCGGGCTCTTCTCGGAATCCGCTTGCTCTGGTGGATAGTTCTAACCGGAGGCTCTACAACGTCGATGGCATCTTTCTCCTTGCAGCCTCGACGGCGGTGGAACCCGCACTTCTTGCACTGCTTAACGCCAAATTTGAACGGGACGTCGATGATGCAAGCAAGACGGCGGCTGTTCTCCTCCACTCGCTCCTCTTCGAAGGTCGGTCTCGCAGACCAAGTGATAGGCGAGAAGCCCCGGGTCTCCCGGCCATCGACGCAGGGCCAGCACAAACAGAGACTGTACTCTTCCCCAAAGACGTGCTGATAGATTCGGGAGGTCCGCTTATCCGGCATGTAGCCTTGCTCACGGCTGGGGGTGTGTCGTATAAGTCTGCCGTAGATGTGGGTTGAGAACCAACGGAACTCCCTTGGGCAGAGCATGTGGGTTCTCCAGACGAGGTCGATGTCCAGAGTAGGCACCAGTGGCTGGGGTGGTTCACGCGCGAGCGGTCCCAATGATTGAATATCGGATGAGAACTGGACCAGAGTCATGAATCTATTATATCGCTCGATGGTGGTGCCGAACTGCGAGTCCTCCCCCCGCTGAGGCGAGTACATCCGGTGCCAGGAGTACTGCAGAACTCGGTTTGCGAAACTGAGCTGGGCATCCACAACCCCGTGGAAGTCGAATTGGATGTCGACTTCACCGCGGGGCGTTTTAAAGGAATTGGTCCTTCTTCTGTGTAGATAGAGATGCGCAAGGCGTTCGGTCGTTTGGTCTGGGTTGGGTGACAGAAGGAAGGTTGTGGAAACGTCCATGAGCTCAAGGAGATCAGGTGTAGGGTACAACTGTCGGACGATATCTCTGGACTCTCTAGGGAGTTGGAACTTGCCAACCTCGGTCATCTGGAGGGTTCGTAGCTGGGAAGATGTTAGCTAATTCCGATGGCTCGCCGCAAAGTATCTTACCAGGAGGTCCCAATCCCACTGGTGATGATCCATTCTAGTAAGATCCACGAAGGCATCCCACTCATCTGGACGTTGTAATATGGCATGCCAGACCATTAAAACGTCAAGCGGGGGGATCATATGGCGCAAGTCCACCTCGTGGGAGAGCTCGAACCACTTGGCCATCCGCTCAACAGCCATGTTAACGTAGAACTTCCAAGCCGATTCAGGCGGGATCAAGTTGAAGTTTCCCCATCTTGTGACCTTGGACTTTACAGATACAAACTGCTCGAGTAGGTAGAGGTGGGTAACACATTGTTGGCGGGTGACGGATGTCTCCACGATGTGCTTGGGGATCCTCAGGTGGTCCAGGTTGGGAAAGTCGGGCGAGTGTGAGCGCCAAAGATTGCGCAAGATACTATTAATACAGTTAGTAGTGTGTTTGTACTATAAGCTACAGAGGTGTAGTATACTTGAGTACCATGATCGGTTCGTGATGGCTGTATGGTAGTGCAGCATGAGTAGTCGTGTGGTCCAAGGATGACGATGCAGAAAGGTTTTTGAAGAATGGGCAGAGCCATGGCAGAAGCTATATATCAATGAATAATAAGATTTTCGAAATTTTCAGTGATGCTTCTTTACAACCCTTTGGTCCTCTTGTATGAATGGTTGGTGTGAGAACTGAGATTTCCGAACACCTGGATGGAGGATTTGGCAAATCTTAACATGCGAAGGGCAAATTCATCGCTAGGTCGACCTTGTCGTAGAAGGCTTGGAGCTTAAACTACTCAGTAGGATTATTGAGACTTGATCTAGGACGAAGTGAACGTATATACTAGGCAATATCTGTCGAGCTGGTCAACGACGCGCGGTGTCTGGACCATCGTGTCCGTCGCATACACTTGAAGCACACAAATCATCACCCACTTAGTAAACTCATGAACCATTACAATCGATTGATTTCCTCAAGTCTCAGATGTTTCCAGGGATGCGGGGCTGTGCGGCGAAAGGAATTTCTTGTCGGGTACGCATTGAGGCATGACCTCGTCTGCTTCAAACTGAACGCAAAGACAAACTTGGTGGACAATAGGATCACAACTCCTCGCCAGCTAGAAGTTCCATAACGGGTGCACTAAACCGCCGAGATATCTATGGATGTACAAGCGTAGTTTCTATTCAATCGTGTTTTCATACTTGTAATCTCTATGCACCGTACTGTGGATTCTCGTCCGATGCTACCATAACCCTGTCTCCGAACCAAGACAACATAGTCGCAACGGCAGAACCACCCTTTGAAACAAGAACCGAGTAACAACATCGCCTTTTACCTCAGCCTTCTCAGCCGCTTTCCATGTATCATCGCTGTGTATGCAAGTCAGGACCGCACTCCTGTACACCTCGCCCATCGAATGTGTCATCTGGGTGTTGCAGGCCCTGATCACGTCACCACGCAAGTCCCGGCCTGGCAAGTGGAAGTTAAGCAAGTCTTGCCACATCCAGATTTCAAACAATATCAATCCCAAGGAGTAGATGTCGTGTCTACGCTGACACTGGACGTTCTGGCCTTGTTGTAAGTCCTGACGCCGTCGAACAAATCCTTCGCAAGTGGGAAGAATCTTAAAGTACGGATCTCTCTCCAGCCTCTTAAGATAGGGCAGCGAGTAGTGAGATACGTTAAGAAAAGACATCAGGGTCGACTCCGTCCAAACTCTCTGGCCAGGTGAACCACTCCAAAAGGACTCTCTTAGCTGGCTCTTGGGACGACTCTAGTACAAGAGAGATTACATTCCGAAGTCATAAAAGAGGGGAAGAGAAGCAAACGAACTCACCAGGATTAAGGGACGCCAACGATCGACTGTTTTCCTGCTCCGTCGGAGGCATATCATACGTCTCCAGCCTCCTTTCATCAATCAACGACATGCCCAACTCCTGCTGATGGGTCCGTCCCGCATTCAAAATGTGAGCTTTTAAAGCAGAGGCCCTATAAATCTCGTCGTATACTAGCCCCTGATTCCCTCGCGTGCCACTTCCAATTGCGAGCAACTCGCTGGGCTCAGAAGCGAGTGACAACGTCTTGATGCAAGCCAGCTTTGCAGCAAGCTGCCTTTGAACTGGGTGAGAGAGTTGGTCAAGTGCATTGTTGCAAGACCTGAGCGATTGGACTAACGCAATCAGCTCATCGTTGCCACCAGCATCCTCCACCAAAGGCCACTTGAAGTTGCCTTTGCGGTAGAAGCAAACTGCCTTGATGTGATGTTTCCGGATGCTCGCCTCGATTGATAAGAGTTCCGTCATTTCAGAATTCTCAGACAAAGGATTAGAGGTTGTGGTTCCACTTGAGATGTGAGTTGTCGCTCCAGTCGGGTCGCGTGCCGCCACCGGGCTGTTCCCCATGCCGCTCTTTTCTCGAAGTTGATTGAGCTTCTGAAGACATCGATGTACTTGATTAAGCGATTTGCGATTTAAGGATATACTCTTCAACCTGGCGGTACTCCATCCTCATCCAGTTTGCATTAGCTGCGAGAAGAACGCATCTACGAAATGCGCTCTCCAGGACAACAGGTTCTCCGGATGCATCTTTCGTCACGAGGCCGCTTCCAAGAACCCAATTCTCGAACCGGATGTACTCAATAGCAATCAGCGCAGAATTTTCGCCTGAGGGTGTCAGTGCCTCTAAGGTAGTAATACAATGGTGGTGAGACTGAAATGACTTACTAGCGCTAGAAAACTCAAGGCCGGAGGATGTATGGCGATATAGGTAAAACACCTGCTAGAGTAGTGAGCTTGCAGTAGCAGCAGCCTCCATTTTGACGGGTTGGTTTTTGTATGCCAAAGAGCTGGCAAGACGTTCCTGACGGGACTGATTGAATGCTGTGATGGTTGATGGACGTCGTCACGTTTAGGCATCCACATTGTCGGTGCGATCTCATCAAAGCTGCGGCCTAGCACCCTCAAATGGCCCTCACACGACATCCCAACACATTTATTGTTTGCATTCTAAGGTAAAGTGCAAGGGATTAAATTTTTCCATTCTTCTCATGGTTGTTTGCTCTTCCATCGCAATGTCCACGTGGTGTCAAAGTAGTCAGCCGGAGAAATCAGTAACACAAATATCGATTAAAAGAAAACAGGAGTTCAGTTTAATTAGTTATGCAACAAATCACCTGTCAGTTAGAAGCAGGCTTATTCCTCACCGGTATAATCTAGTCCGTTCATCTTCCTGAGCAATAGTTTATCAACGTACCCAGACTTGGTAGCCCAGTCCAACCGTTATCTAGGTGGTTTAGACCCAGCTATGGAAAGGTGGTTGAGCTTAACAAGGGGTCTTCGGGGTAATTTGTGAACTGTTTGTTGGACTTCTTAACTAAAGAGGATATCAAAATCAGGCTCGTGGGATTTTTGTAACCGCAAATCTGTTTGAAAATTGCTCAACTCATTTTACGTTTATGTACTCAAATTTCTCATTTTCGTATTCTTGGCCACCAGATGTAAATTAAATTTCAGGCTTGAAAGGAACAGATTGCACATAGCTGGAGGAGACTCGGAGTTCAAATCAACAGTAGTTCTCTTGGGAAATTCCTCTCAGCCTTGTCTAACACCGAGGTTTCAGTACGCTCTGTACATCGGACCTCGACACCGACTCAGAAATGAGATAAACAGACAATCACTCACAGTATGCAATATTAAGAATGATATTATGATTTACTTTCTTTATTGATTCTATATCTTTCCATTTCATTCTAGACCAATGCAATTATGGAGACTGCTCAGTTTACCTGGCATTTAGTTGACTCCATCCCGTCCTCGGCCATATCCGGAACAGCTCCATGCAACTCTCAGACATGGAGAGATAAAACCCCTCAAGGCATTAGACCGACGCCATGCTTTGCCTTACACTCACTCGCCTTGCATGAATGAGTTTTCTCACAAAGTTTAGTTGTTGCCTCGTCTACCAGTCATTACCCTGAAATAGCCGCCCAGTCCGTCTTGTGGCTTTCGACGATGGTTTTGTTTGACGGCCGCACTAGTGTCTTTGAGGGCCTAGTTAGGTTACATTGCTTTTAATAAGCACTGGGCCTCATTCGTTGTCTTTGCAGCGAGGCAGAAGGCAGCCATGTGCAGACGGGGAAGTTGTCCCGCCCTGCGGGTTACTTCGGGTGACATTGTCGTGCATAGCATGGGCCAATGACGGGCGTCCATCACACCCAGCTGTATGTATCCATGCGCTGCACTTCCAAGGCGACCGTCTGCCTTTACTTTACTCGATCACTCGATTCACTTATACGAGGCTCATCGGCACTTGACCATTTTGCACTTGACCATTTTGCACTTGACCATTTTGCACTTGACCATTTTGCACTTGACCTGGAACTGCACTATTGAAGAAGATAGGACTTGTGGAATAACGTGTCTTGGTGTGACAGGACGTTGCACAGAAGAACACATGTTCTCTTCTTGCCAGAACCCTTAAAATGCAGCTGCGCCCCATTGCGAACTGAGATGTGTGCCCCGACCTCCGTCACGACCTGCGATAGCTGGCGGCGATCACCCCAGAATTCACGGCATTTGTCTCTGGAGTCGGGTGATCAACATCCCACTCGTCACGATGGATAACCAAGCTTCAAGCTCCGCCCGCCTCACAAGCAAGCACCCGCGTCAGAGTGATGCAGCGACACGCCGAATGCCAACCGAAGGCGTCCGAGGCTAGAAGCCCCTCCCGAAGCAAGAAACTTCCCGACCGGAAAACAACCCGGCATTATCGTCGGGGCCCGACCCTACCTCGACGTGCAGCGTTGCAGTTACACTTCCCGGCGGAAGAATCGGCTTCTCATTTCGCATTTACAATTCACCTTCTCGGCCCGCCGGTTCGAACGAGGGATGCGCTTCCTCACATTCAACACAGTTTCCCATTTAGGCTACTATACGACCTCGGCTTAGATCTGGCCATGGCGTCAGACGAATCGAGAAGTAAGCCGGAAACGTGAACTAGGTTATCCCCGAGCTTGGATCCGTCCCGGCCGATCCACCGCAACGAAAAGCTGCCTTGCCTGAGCCTCTAGGAGCCGGCCAACCTGGGACCAGGATTGACACAACCGTTTGCGGGGGACCTTCCCGCTTCTTTTGACGTGCAAGGATCTCCATAAGTAGGCTGCGCAGAGCCTCGCTGGCGCACCGATGAGGCGGCCATGAGGCAGCAACTGATCCCTCGGAGAGCTGGTGCGGCTGAGAAAGTGCATGCAGGTCATGGAGATGCGATTGTGAAGGTGGGGTGCGATAAGCAGGAAATAGCCTGATATTGCCACGAGAAAGACTTCACCCGGCGATGTCACGATCCTGCTCGACGCACATCTGATAATGACTGACGATATCTTGCAGTTTACAAAAAAGTGAGGCGGTCGCAGCACACCACCACGCCGACGGACGAATTGCCGCGCAAAGACAGCCCCTCGCCCCCCACCACACCCAAGCTCGAAGTTGCGAGACAATGACTGAAAGATGATGAGCTGCTCGACGTCTAGCAGCTCGAGCTTACCTCGTGTAAGACAGGTTTCATGCGGCTGAGCCAAATGCGGCTGGAAATGACGACGTCTCTCTTCATTTGCTTTGGTAAAGTAGGCAACCCTCCGCCGGGCATCTGACACCGGCTCCTCGGAAAGCAAAAGGTCCCGTTTCCTTATCCCCGCTTCTGGACGGGCGCGCCTAAAACCCGCCGAAGTCCCGACGGGATGGCGCAGCGGAGGAGGCCATGGCTCAACTGCAAGATGAGCGTTCGTCCGTCCGAGACACCGGGTGCTGACGGAAACGGGCAATGGAGCTACGAAAGTATCGGTGTGTCCGGCCGGACGGGATTAGAAACTGACACAAAAGCTTCGCCGAACTGAAACCGGCTCGGGGCCAATTACTTCATCGCCGTCGTCAGCCGAGAGCCCAGCCATGGCTTGAAACGCATCACCGCCGAAAAAAGGCAAACACTTGATGGAGCCTGTCTGCATTGATCTGTCATAGCGCCGTCG
The DNA here is from genome assembly GCA_003385265.1 of Neonectria hederae. Classification (NCBI taxonomy): domain Eukaryota; kingdom Fungi; phylum Ascomycota; class Sordariomycetes; order Hypocreales; family Nectriaceae; genus Neonectria; species Neonectria hederae. The sequence continues at coordinate 87,676 of QGQB01000225.1, read as the reverse complement.
CCTTGTTGAGGCAGAAGGACCCTGAGGCTCGGCACTAGTCGACCCACTAGGTGAAATCAGTACGATTACGTCGTAATTATTTCGTAGTAACGGAGAGAGAAGAGCGGTCACATGGGTATAGCGCCATGCGCGTTTAGTTGGCTAGGCGTTAGCCATTCAACCCCCCGGAACAGGCAACGACCGATTGAACTAGTTGTTCAGCTCTGAAGGCAACCGAGACGAGAGGCGTTTGGCCTACCGGGGCTATTCAATGTGTTAGTTCTACTCTCCGTGCACGAGGGGTGTCTGGACTCACAAGGGGAAGTATTTTCTCACGCGCTATGCACGAGTGACGTTCATCACCCCAACATGAATTGTCATCAGGGTCTGGCATATTCTTCCAATCACAGTTACTTTGCTCGAATGGTGTATTTCGTTGATTGAGTGCAACGCCCGGGGCTCATCGTGATTGACTGCGTGGTGAGTATTCTGTAGACGGTAGTCAATGTCCCTGTTCCTCGAGAGCAGACGCCGAGTTCCCAACTCCTTGCATATGAAGATTCCTGTCTCTGTTCCAGACTCGGCGAATGAGGACCATTTACTGATACTGTCTCTCAGAATGGACGGACACTAGCAGTTCACAACTCCATGGTAGAGAGTTACTAGCAGGGTAGTTAAATCCAAGGGTGCAGCAGGTCAGCTCCCATTGCTCACTTACAAGCTCCACCACCTTTGGAATCTTCACTACCATCAGAATGAAGCAACTACACATCAAACACGCCTCTTTCTCAAAGTGATGCTCAATAGGACCCCCACATCAAAAAATTCGGTGGTAACTCCCAACTATCGGCCCTCGCTTCTTTGCAACTAATACCATCGTCACAAACCCCCACGCAGCCACGCCGAAAGAGCACTTCTTCACAACCCCCCCACGAAACGTCATTTCAATGCTTTAAGAACTTGACCTCGAACTTCCTATTTTGTTTCTCATCCATCTTTCCATCCCGCAAGCCACCATTCACCCAGGGCTCAGCTAAGATAAGATGCCAATCCCCCACCTCGCCAGGAAAATTAGTCCGTTCTCGCCCACCGTGAATCTTCGCTAAACACAACAATAATCGTTGAAACTTTGCCTCAACGCCCAGCCACGGTTCCATATCCTCAGAAGGAAAACTCCCCAATAACGACGTGACGCACTTCGAGTTTTGCCCCCTGAATGCATGGATACCCCCCATTGGTCCTTGCCCACAGTATTCGAGAGCGATATTCCCAACACCGCCGCAAGGCAACCTCGCCCAACCTCCATGAGGAAGCTCGAAATCCAGCTGGGCAGTGCCAGAAAACAGTGCTGCGCCATCATACTCGTCCTGTATTCTCGGCGTGACGCAATCCTCTGAAGCATACGACTTCCGTCGCCCCCGGGAGGCACCCGTCGCAAGTCGCAACCATGTCGGGGCTCAGACTCGGATTCGGGCCTGTTTGGTGGCGGTCGCCTCTGCAGTGAGCCCGCCACCCTCTGACACGAAGGCGCGCCGCCGAAGCATCCGCATGGCGAGAAAAAATCAAACATCTCCGGTCCCATACGGACTCGAACTCCGCCGAAGTAGACAATTGGAAATCAATATTTCCACAAACTGCTGCATGCCGGTCCCCGGAATTCCGGCTGTACGTCTAGTTTGGGGGCCGACAGCTTTGGTCCCTTTTTGGGAAACCCGAAGCGACAAGGTCCTGCGCGGGAAGTCGGATCCGGACCCAGGAACCACAAAATTAACGTGGGGGACCCGCCTTCAACCACACTCTCGGGAATTTACGACGTCCTTCGGTACAAGAGAAAATAACCATTGGGCACCGCGCGTTGCACCGGGCACTTCAAAAATATCACAAAAACAGACAGGGACTATCAATAGTGCAGCCTGGTAGTTGGTGGTTAACATGTGTAGTGCAATGACTCGAGCATGGCATCCTAAACCCTAATGGTCGACTTGACAACCGAATTTCCTAGGAACATCCTCCGCGACTCTAGAGTATATGCAAGGGGATGACCTAACTAATTGGTCCATCTACACGGATGTTTATCGAGTCCATTACAACTAACAGTAGAAACAAAGAAGAATCCTCGCTCGGTGCTAGCGAAGCGCATTGCTATGTCCCCCAAACTAGACAAATCCGACACTTTGCACACTTACCTCTCAACGTGAGTATCCTTGACCGAACGTATTGTGTTTTAAAACTGTGCGCATATGATGTAGTGCAAGATAACTGTGCGCGACACAGGCGGTGAGACTCTGAAACGAGTCCCTTTCCCGCAATGCCCAGCTCAGTAGCGTGAAAAGAGGGAAGGAAACTCGAAACACGCCTGTGATTGACTTGGCCTTGAGTCTCTAGAGTCTTGATGCTTATGACGGTCCGGTTTCCAAAATATGTAATCACCCTTCGTCGAAGGGTTAATGTCCGCGTTCCAGTAGGTCAAGCGAACGGGACTTGCCAAATCCGTAATCTGTGGTTGCGGGGGTACCAAAACCGGCTCTGACCAAAATTCCAGGAGAAACTTCAGCTCCACCAGCGTTTCTCAGGGAGATTGCTTCGGTTCGGAGGTTCCTTCTGGAGACATGGGCACTTCATCAAGCTCCACCTCGTATTTGCTTGTCACAGAGAATAATCGAGTGTCGGAATCGAAGGTCAGCCACTTGCCCTTGGCCGCGATCTTGTATCCTAGATAAAGGATTCGTTCCTTTCTCTCGTTGACCATTGAGGGAAGTTCGAAGTACTTCTCGTCTTCGTCGATCTTCTCGTTGACGAACCATCCCTTGGGGTGGTAGTCTTCCGCGTAGGTAAGGCCTCGCATGGCATAATCCTCTGGGAGTGGCCTAGGAGGTTCGTCCTTCTCTGGCCTGGGGAATTCTCCGTCCATTCTTGGTTCGAACCCGCATGACGCGAGGAGGTAGTTCAGCATGAGTGCAGTAAGCTTCCAAGGATACTCTCCTTCAAGGTATGACATAGCAGCCGGATAGCATGTCATCTGGTTGATGAAAACGAGCGTCGTATGAATGAAGGGGAGTGTGTTGGTGTCTCCCCAGCGACGAACCACGATATCGTAGGTCCGGACTGCGAAGGACAGGGATTTCGAAAAAGTCTCACTGGGCGGTACTTCAAGGATAGAGCTCCCGTCCATTGTGACATCGGTCTCGTCCGGTCGTTGGGACATAGCCCTCATGAGCACATTAGATTCAGCCCCGTAGCCGAGGAGAGAGCACCCAAGCGCGATGCCGATAAAATAGCTAGGTTAGGTCAATAAAACAACATCATCACAAGCGACTTAACAGTACTGACCCAGCTTCGAGCCATCGCTTCGTTGTTCGACTAATATGGTTGTCAAGAAGATTAAGAAACTCTTCTGTCGAGTCCTCTAGCATATCCTCCGATTTGCCCGAGAAGAAGATCCCATGTACCCGAACAAAAGCTGCATCAATCGGAACCAGGCGGGACTGATTAGAACCCAGGACAGGGTCAAACAGTGTCATAACGCTCTCCTTTGCACTGAGAAACGGGATCGGCACACACAGCGATTTGGTGTAGTAGTACAACTGTTGCAAGGCATTGGGTCGAGCCAAAATCGCCAAGTGGTGATAGAGTCGTCCTGTTGTGGGAGACTTATCAGATGCTTTGCTGTACCAGTGGCGGCTTACACCAGTCCAGACTTCTCGATCCCTAATGTCATCATCCTCAATAGCCATCCTGTACCGACCAAGATCTCCTAGGCATTCGATCCAGGTATCTTCAAATGCTGGGACAGTCTCATAAAGTAGCGCCATCATACTGTATGCGAGGTATAAGAAAGTCAACATATGCTCGAGAGATGCCGGTAATCTATGTCGAAGGAGTTCTAGGAAGGAATGGATGCCATGTCGCCACATTCGCGCTGGCATGGCGTATTTCGATGCTAACCGCCGTAATGGAACACTAGCCGAGGGATGCTGGCTGGCAAGGAAGAAGTCGTGGTGCTCATGGAGTAATGTCCGATGTAGAGCAATCAACGCTTGCCATTGTTCGTTGTTCAATTTGTTGGCATCGGTTGTATTTGAAGACTGAGCATTATCGACTTCAATACACTTCGTTTCGACCATGACCAGGCCGGCGTATATGCCTTTGACTTCAGCGACAAGCTGATCTTGAGAAATCGGCCTGGTCTCCGGCTGTAACATCATGCGAGACGGCTCGGCCTCGGTGGGTTGGGAAGAGGGCTGGGAGGTCCTGGCCGGTTTATTTGATGGTGCCTGTCGGGGAGCCGCCGGGGAGGCAAGTGGAACGGAGCGACCCTGGGATGCCTTACTTTGCGGGCCATCGCCTTCGGTCCATAATTGTCTTTGAGTATTCTTAGAGCCCCTATCGAAGGTTGTCGAGTCGGCTGGTCGGGCCCGGCTGCGATTACTCGAGGCTACGGGTGGTGAAGACCCCTGGGGATGATCCACCGACCCGGGAGAGGATCGTTTCTTAGACAACCTTGCCTCGGTATCCCCCGGGTCCGGGCTAGAGTGGGGGGGCTCTCGGTCCGCTTCGGGTCCGTCTGGAGTGCCCCGTTTGCGAGTCGGAGGAGCTGTATGCGTATCAGGTAGCCTAGGGAAGTCAGAGAGAGATCGGCGGCCCAAAACGCGTGACATGGAACTGAAGGAGCTTACGGTTTCTTGGTCACTATACTTCTAAAGGCTTTTTCGATATCTTCGTCTGACTCCCAAACAGTATGAGCGGTAGGATCATCTCGGACGTGTGTTTGGAACGAGTCGAGGTCGTTGGGTAGCTCCGTGTTACAGAGAGGGCATAACGTATGTGAGGCGGTGACTTCCTGTCGGTGGTTATTCCGCAAATGGGTCACCCATTTCTTCGTGAAGTCCATCGTGTTGTCGCTTTCGTCTCCTTCGTGTCCAGGGCATAGGACGGGTGTGGTGCCACTGCAGGACTGGCAATTCGCCTCGGAGCGGTATCCTTCTCCGCGAAGGGTACAATGGTAGGGAATCGCAGGACTGCGAAGAAAACAAAAGAGGCGTTAGTGATGAGATTGCAGAAGAAGACAACGCAAGTCCAGAACCGAAGACCGGGGGGAAGCCTGGAGTTGAGCCTGAGGGTAACGGAGATCCAGCGTTGGCGTCTAAGAAGCAAAGGGTGTTGTCGTAGTGGTGCGCAAGGGGAGCAAACATTGAAAACAAGCAGCACCAGTCAACCGCGCCCACGACACTTCGCAGGAATCCACCAGGGAGGCGGGCCTCAGAACTGCAGCCCTTTCTATGGTTCTTCTGAAGCAGCGGTGCGCTTGCAAATAATTGTACCGCGGTCCACGATAATTCGGAGAGGCGGAGAAGTCGTTGACAGGACGACGGGGCTTTGGGGAGTTTAGCTGATGATATCGGTGGCCAGCTGGGATTGTGAGAGTGACGAGTTGCTGTACGCAGTGGGGGCCGGGGTTTCTCGTGACGGCTCTGGGCATGGCGAAGTATCCAATAACTTACTCAGCGATACGGGCTGCGGGAGCGCCTCGAAGTGCACAAAAGGAGAGAGCCAAAAGTGCAAATTGGTTGGCCCTGCCGGCATAGAGAATAGCGCAGGGAGAGAAGAGAGGAGGGGTTCAGCATGCAGACACCCTGCTGGCTTGGTTGCCTTGTGAGGTCGATGGCCCGCCCTCAGTGGTTCGCAAGCCTAAGTGGTTCGCAAATAAACTGAGGGGAATGAGGCTCTGCTGAGTTGCGGGAAGATGGGGCTAGACGCCAGGCCCACCTCCTCCTGCTGCAAGTATTTGGCTGATGCACTGGACACTTGCGCACTCATGTGGCAAGAAGACAGGACGGTAATAGCCACAAAAGGATGCGAGAGCGGCCAATCAGGCACGTAGTTTGGGACAGAAATCAGAAGGAGTAGCATGGAGACATGACACCCTTATATTCTCTGCCTCTCCCTACTTAAATTGCAGCCGGATCGCAACAAGATAAAGGCGAACAACATGATGGTTCGCGATGGCGAACCTCAGTACTTAATAAGTCTACCCCCCTCCCACCCCTCCCTTGCAGCCTATTGCCTATTCTGATCTCACCCCGAGCACTGAACGCCCGGGTTTTAACCAGTGTGACGAACTTGAGCATTTTCAGGAGGCAGCGATTCAAGGTTGAAAGTGAAGATAGGACGGTGGAAAGGAAAGATGATTATAGAATTAATCAGAAACCAAAATCAGAGTTGTATGTTTATGAAATCAACTTCTGGAGAGACAGCCCGTGAATGTGGCAGGGGCCCATATCCCACCGTGGTGGGCAACTAGCGGCGGTGAGCTTGTGTTCACTCAATCAAGCCAAAAAAGAGTTATTATCAACCGTGCATTGACACTGCTGCTATGTACGAATAGTATGAGTGAATGTTGTGCGAACTTAGACCGCCGTGAGTGACTGTGAGTGGTCTGTTTATGTTCTTTAATAACTCATAGTTCCCGCCGTTCCCGCCGTCTTGTACCTACCTAGGTGGGTAGGTGTGTGAGGGTTTTCAGTACATCAAGATTCTGTACAGTGCTGCATCCCAACCAGAAACCTAGACTAATAACTCACGAACCTTTTTTTTCTTCCTTTCATCATCCATCACGTCACTATCGCCATCACTGTAAACTTACCTACGAACCTGTTTTCAAAACATCTCTCCGACTTTGGAGTTCTCCAATTTCCAGGCTGGATGGTATTATCTGCCCTCTGCGCATCATCGCTGATTTCGGGGGGCACTCATTTTCCTAGCCTCCAGCCACGAGCGTTGTGCGCGGACTGCACGACCCATTTCAATATTGACCCTTCACCAGGGCGAACCACTGGCGCATCGACCTAGACATGGCTCTGAAACGGTCCTCCAGACCTAATCATCATCGCCGAAGAGCTTAGGCGAAATTCATTGTTGTTCAGCTGGCGGAAACTCAAATGGAATAGACCGCGGGACCCGAGTCAACCGCGTCAATTTTGCGGGCCTCATCACGGCCTCATGGCCTCAAGTCCTTCTTGTCGCGTGGAGTCCTCGCAATGGTCGTCTGTGGACTTTCCTCAGAGCAAGCTGACACTCAGCCCGTCTTATTCGACTTAGGGCACCAGTGACAACCAATGACGAATCACTAGCGGGACGAAGCGGCGCACTGGCAACCACACCACGCCGACTTGAGAACAACGATCTCACCTGGACAATTGAGGTGCCAGACTAACTACACACGAGACAACCAAAAGGGGTAGGGACATGATCCAAACGATTGGAATGGCTCCTGGACTAATCATTTGTCTCAAAAAGTCCCAAGGTCGAGAGCCTACTCAGATTACTGTGGCAAATGTGCTTCAGCAAGGAAGTGGCGCTACTGGGTCAAGCCTCTGATTCTAATTCGACCACCGTCCCTTGTGGTTTCGAGGCTCGCAGCTGAAGATCGCCGCACCCACAGCCAACACAGCTTCTAAGATTCATTCGCCTTGTCTTTCCGTTATTCTACGATATCCAATCGAGGATCATTCGCCTTCTATTACGCAAGCCTCGTCGTTGCCTGCAATCTGCCGATAGGCTTCACCGTGATGAAGCCAATTTCGAGACGAGATTCGCCCCTTACGGAATCACGGCAAACGTCCTCCATACTTGTCAGATTCACCGGAGCATTATCTAATTCGGAGCTGACATCTCGACGGTTGCCTTGGAGTGGCGTTCAATATTCCATGCGGCTCCGTGTATCTTGACGTCCCTGGACAGTTGTCGAGGCGAAAGCAGGGAGGCTTACCGGAATTCGGGGCCAATCTTGAACACCGGCCTCGCGAGTGCCAGTTTTCGTGGAGCTGAACACTGCCGGTCAAATCAAAGAGGCGAACCTGTCGCATTAGAGAGACTCTGTCTGGTCTCGTGGCGGCCGGCTACTGTGATAACGGCAACTCTTCATGGTCCTTTCTGTTGACCGGGGCTGAGGCTGACTGTACATGTCACCTGTCACATCTGCATGCGCCGAGTCACTGAAAAAGAGAAACTTGATGATGTGAATGGGTGAGAAGATTGCAGCTCTGGAGCTCTCCTATTTGAGCGGTTGCCGGAGTGACTCAGGGGTTGGTTGGCCTCCTACTGTTAGGCAAGACGAAATCTCGACGATGGCACTCTTACTGGTGAACACTGAAAACGAGGCTGCCTATATCACGGCAAATGTTACGGCAAAGGTCGAAAAGAAGGCCACGAGGGGTATTGCGTGTCTTAACACAGCATTGAATGCTTTGATCTCGGTGAGTGATTGGGCGGGAGGATCGAGTGATCTGTCGTACCTGTTCTCACCATGACCGGCCGGTCAGGAAAGAGTCAGCGGAGACTCGAAACTGTTCCAGAACTTCTAGGCGCCCTCGACGTCGGGGTCAGTGGTACTCACAAGGCGCGCGCATACGCATGCTTGGTTCTTCGGAATCACCTCCTCAATGAAGTGAAAATAGCACCTCCGACTCAGGGGCACCCGGAACTTGTGGCGCAGACCGGATGGCTGATAGTGGCTTGGAGGTTTCGGATATCGCCTAAAATCACATATCAGATTCAACCGGTTTCGTTCCTGCAGCGAAACACGGCACAGGGCTCGGGCCGATGCAGCTTTACCAAAGCATTGCTAATAAGATTCGCCCAACACAGCCGGTCGCAGCTTGCAGTGCATGAAATCGTGAGCCCCAGGATTTTGGCCTGGCAGCCACGTGGGCCATCACCATTCATTCTGTTACTTTTTGCATTACAATCGATTCCTTTGCATGGAGGACTCGGTCCAGTGGTGTTTTACCACGAAGTGAGGCGCCTCGGCAGTTGTGATCATCACTGCCAGCACATGGAACAATTCCAGAGTTGTTTGCCATGCCCAGCGAGGCAACCGTCGTGCCTACGAGACGAGGCGAGGAAGCCAGGGCCGTAACCGAGCATCATACCCTTTCATTTCGCATATTCTCCGGATTCTTCGAAATGAAGGGGTTTGAGCTGTCGCCTCGTTGCCTGGTACGTGATTAGTTGGTCCTACCTCGCGAGCTTATGTAGTGTAGTGTAAGTTAAAGGCCATGTCGTCGACCAACAGCCGACGACATAACGCCCGTTTATTGACGCCAATCTCCCTGTTACCTGCATGCAGATTAATTCCCTGATATTCCTTAGTTTTGGTGGCTGCAGTGTGGCTGGGGACGGCTTCCATTCATTGGACGCGTGACATGACTGGCATTTACCCAACTTTGCCAGGTTAGGATATCTGCCTCAATTGCCTTATGCGGCTCTGCTGGTTCGCGGCCACAGCTGAGCAATGGATTTTATTAGTCTCCTGGGACGCCCACCAATCCTTTCCACCAAGTATTCCTCCCAACCTGACGAGCAAGCTTTCTGACAGCTCCTTCACAAAGCTACCGTTTCCAGGCCTCTTAGGGCATCATCCGGTCAGCCACTTAAATCTAATCGCCCATCACCGGACAATGCAGTGCGACAGGAAGTGGTCACATGCCAATGAAACAGGATGTCAGCGCCAAACTTCGGTTGGGTGGGTGCCTTTTGCACAACGTATCCCGATAATTCTCGGGGTGGTGATGAACAAGCGGGCAAAAAAATAGAAGACATCACAGCGCCCGTAAGCAGGATTTCTTGCTAAGGCTACGTCCACCCGGTGCCACGAAGTTCGGCTGCCAGTAGAAGTAATACCGACGTCTTGTTTATTGGGTGTGAGGAATGATGGCGCCAAGACGACAAGTTGAGCAAACGAGCACGTCACTATCACCAGTCGGGGCTATCCCTTTGAGTGTCGTAAGGCAACACTTAGGTCACGAGCAAGGATTTGGTCCAACCAGAAAATAGCAATTGAAAGGTACCTTAGACCTCGCACAAATTTATGTGGCAATCTAAGTCCTCACACTTCTCAGATCGACATAGAGATACATTAAACTCAATAGTGATCCCTATCTCTGCAGCTAATTTATAACATCAGTAGCAGCTTAAGGTCACTGCTTGTATCTCTGGCTTGGCTGGGCTCATGTGGGGCCCGGTACGGAAGTGTTGCCTTATGACACTCAAAGGGATAGGGTTGGTGCATATCCAAACACTGCAACCCCTTTATCGGTTTCTGCTGCACCCTCATTTCGGACATGGCATCTCAACAATACCATGCGTTGCAAGTTGAAATCGTTATCACATACTCTACAACATCCCACCTCCACCAACCCAACCATTAACTACAAAGTTTAACCCACCATCACTCAAATCTAACTGAATCCGGTTGATTCGAGGTTAATATACTCCTCACCGAGGGCGTCACCTGTCCCACCAATATCGGAACACACAGCACGCGCAGACCTCGTACGGAACTGATTATTCGCAGTTCGTGTGCAACACAACCCCAGGACGAAACCATCCGCTGTGGCACATGCCTTGGCTTCCATGGAAGAGCGACTTCTGACGTTATGCGAGAGGAAGGCAACCTCTTTGTCCAACCCACGGCTAAGGATAGTAACAGCAGCCCTAATTGCCTTCTCGCACATACCTCGAGTGTTGCGGCCGCAAAGGATCAGCTGGGGGGGGTCTGTGGCATGAGCCTCGTTGCTATGAAACCAACCAAGGAGCCATGGCGCGGATGACAGCACATGCTAGCCCTGCCGTGTTCTTTTGTTCCGATGCTTCCCATGTTGCATCTCTGCCTCGTTTCTTAATCAATCTGAAGCCATCGATGTGCTGTTGGCCTCCACTTGCCGCTGCATGTGTCCGTAGATCATACACTTATAACGCCTTGGATGTCAGAGAGGCCAGGAGCCATTGGCCGGTTGACAAGGCAATCAGTCAGGCAGGCTCGGAAGAGCAAACATCCTGTTGTCTTTTGTTTTGCCGCTCGGACCAAAGCAAGAATGGGGCCAGAATCGTGAAACTGTAGAGGTGTCCATCGACGCTATCGACGCTGCTTGTTTGCGCGAAGACCGAGCTAGAAATGCCACTTACCGATCGTTGTGCCATCTTGTGTGCCATCCTGTCTCGATCGATTGGCTGTTAGCGAGCGGGGAAAAAAGAAAAGGAAGGCCAGTCAGTGGGACATTCGCCTTGACACGCCGCGCCGAAGTTCGCAATGCGCAATTGAGCACTCCGCCAAAGCGTGGACGACCCCACGCTCAGACTGCGTCTCGAACAGCCTATCCCCCTCACACCACACCGCAACGTCAAAGTGTAGCGCTCGATAGGGAGGTTTGCATATTCTTGCGGGGTAATGGCATATACGATAGACGTCTAGAACCAACGGTCGGTATGCAATGCTGCCTCGCTGAGTTGTTCTTGTCATCTTGTTGGTGAGGCGCGGAGCTGCAAGTGACACATAGTATTTTGCGTCATTGCACATTCGTGTCTTGGGTTCCCTGATTGAGAGAAGAGACATTATCTCTCGAGAAAACAACTTCGCCAAAATAGCTGCAAGCTTCTGGACGGATTGAATGGAACTTTCCATCAGGCTTCTTCAATCCCTTGGTGTGGATTGCAATTGTAATTCCGCCCTGGGTGGATATTTGTGATTTCGTGCGAGTTCCGCCCGTCCGAGCCGTTGGTTTAGGGTAGGTCTCATCCTGGATCCATGTGTGTGAGCATCTAGAAGATACCACGGGCGATGTGTGTAGAGATAATAAAAGGTCAACGAAAAGAACGATCTAAATTCAGGGTGAGCGGGATATCCCCTTTTTATAGGTGGGAACAGCCATGCATAATGTATCCAGCTCTATCTGTGAGCACAAGTATCCTGCGTTATGCCTCAGTGGCCTCTATGACCCCTAAGGAATATCATCGAAGCGCCTCATACGACTTCGCCTCTTCCAGCAGAGCCTCCACTTTCTCAATCGTAGCCGTGTCGTAGACCTTCTTCAGTGACTTCTTGCCCTTGAAGACTTCCTTCTCGTGGCGCACGGCCTCCTCCTTGGTCATGCAGACGAGATCGCTCAGGCGCAGGGTCGAGCACTTTTGGATGTCCTTGCCCTCGCCCAGCACCGTCATGCTGCTGCCCTTGGGCCGGCGCCACCGAACCAGGACGAGCTTGGTCGGGATGCCCGTGATGGCACTGCGACCGTTGTACAGCTCCTCGACCAGGAAAGCCACGTCGCCAACCGTCAGGGGTACCTTGAGGCCAACAGTATCGCCCCCGTCCGTCAGCCGCGCCAGCTTATCCTCGGAGCCCTGGACGAAGGCCTGGATACCGTCGTACATGCGGTCTCGTCCTTTGGCGGGCAGGTAGTCGACGGGGTAGCCCGTGATGTTGAGGATGACGTGGTTGGCGACGGTGAGCCCGAAGATGGCGGGCATCGTGCCTAAGACGGGTAGGATGCGCACGCGGAAGTCGGGCATGGCGGCGAGATCCCCCACGTCACCCTTCTGGAACTCCTCGTCTGCAAGGGGTAGCAGTTCGGCCTTGCCCTCGCCAGTCTTCTCGTTCGAGTATACCACTGGGATGCCGCTAGTGATTCCCTTGAGCTTAAGTCGCCGACGAGTCGCCCGTGACAAGCCATCGTCAGTGCTGGTACCAATGTCCCCGACGATAATGCGAGTCGGATCACTCTTGCAGCCGGCGCCCATGGAGCTGATAACGGGGAGGTCGTTGTCGTAGCAATACTTCAAGAGACCGACCTTAGTCTCGATGTTGTCGATGGCGTCGATGATGAAGTCAGGGGCTCGGCCTTCCTCGTCTTCCCAGGGGCCTAGTAGCCGTGGGGCTACATGGCCGTCGATCTTTTCTTGCTGTAAATCGAACTTAACCCAGGGAGCGATGGCAATCAGCCGTCGCTGAAGACACTGAACCTTGGAAATTCCCACGTCCGCCAGCGTCGCCACCGCATGGCGGTTCAGTGAGCTCAGCGTGACCTGGTCGAAGTCAATCAGTCGCAGCTTGGACACGCCCGAACGAGCCAAGGATGCTGCAGTGTGAGATCCGACGCCGCCGCACCCGACGACGATGACGAACGACTTGCGCAGCTTGTCGAGGCCATCGTCCGTCAAGAAGACGCGATTGCGCGCAAGTTGCTCCAGAATGAGCTCCTCGTCGAAGTCTCCCCGTTGCGCGCGGCGGGCTAGTTGCTGGTTGCGCGCATCCTCCTTGTCCAGGGGCGCCGGAATGGAGCCACCGAAGCTGTTTAACTACAAATCGCGTCAGTCACCGGCAAAGATTGGATCACAGGATTGGCGACAAACGCACTCGTTGTAAGGCGGGATCGTCTCGTGGGATGGAGTTCTTCAGTTCCGAGACCCTCTCTTCCCTCTCAAGGGCTTGATAACCGAGAATGAGCGAGGCTGCAGTCGCTCCGGAGAGCACAGCCGTCGCAAACAGCGGGAATCGGGGATTCGATATCGTGTCTGAGATGAATGAAGACATGTTTTCAGGTCATAATGAGACGAAATATAAAAACCTCACTCATAGGGACGTAAACACACCGCTTCGCATGAATCTGATGACGATGGCTCCAGCTTCTCCAGAATTTGCTATTTGGCGCCGCCTTAGTCAGCAGCCCGCACCTTCAACCACTGGCACATCTCGTAAAAGTCGTGACGCAGATTGACAGAACCGCAAATCATCCCACGTTAGATTCGGCAATGCGACGAGGCAGCTCGCCGCACGACATCTCCTGCGCCTGCGACTGAGGAAGTGCAACTGCAACCTACAGAACTCCGCCGGAATCGACCCGAAGACGACTCAGTCCCGCCGGCGCCATGCGCCCTCGGCTCGTTGGCCGTCGAGCCAAGCTCGCCATGCCTCTTCAACAAGGCCTCCGATCACGAACTCCCTGCCTGCGATCCTTCACCCACTACACGCAGCTGACCACCAACTCGAGGCCGGTCCTTCCGTTCCTCGCCATCCCCGTCACCAACCGTTCCGTGCGATGCTTCACCACCGAGCGGAAGCAATGGCTCAAGCACGAGGCGAAGATGGCGGTGCGCTACACCATCTCCATCTGGGGCATCGTCGCTTGCATGGGCGTCATCTACTTTTTCGTAAACGAGGAGCGGCTGGAAAGGACGTTCCCGACGCCCCATGAGTGGGGCTTCATTACGAGGAAGCTACTCAGGGACGCGAACAATGGCAAAGATCCCAAGAATGGCGAGGTCAATTGGGCCCAGGCAATGGAGCTGTCCCGCGGCTGCGTTCTGCGTCTCGAGGACCCCAAGGTCGAGGGCCAGGGCGTGGTGAAGCTGTCCGATGTGGTCGATCCGGATGCCCAGATTCCAGGCGAATTCAACCCGTGCGACATCTCGGGCAAAAGCCAGGACTGGAGGCAAGGCTACTTCGAAGCCATCATGCTGGCCGCAAAGGCCGCAGAACACGCCGACGGATGGGTTCGAGACCGCACACGCAATGTCATCTCGCCTCCGGAGTTTGTCATTGGACCTTCCAACCCGCGACCCGTGCCCATCCCACCGGGCCAACCCCATGCGCCCCGCGAAGAGGACTGCGAGATCGCCTACCCTAGCGCCGATAGCTTCTACATGAAGATCCTGGCCACCAAGGGCTTCACCCCTCGTCAAAAGCTGGAGGCGGCGCTGGAATACGCCAGTTTCATGGAGTTCAAGCAGAGGGCAGAGGGTCCAGATGCTCTGTACAACTTGGCGCTGGCGGAGGCCACCCAGGGCCTGGACATGTCGAATCCGCCTTACAACCCTAAAACCTTTGTCCTGAACGAGAAGACCGGTCCACCCTCACTAAATCTTCTTGACGCCATCACCGCGATTGCAACCCACAAAGCCCGCAGCGGCGATATCTCTGGCGCCCTCCCCATCTACCTCTCGCTCCTCAAGGCCCGCCGCCTCCTCCCCAACAAACCCCCTCCTGGCTCCCGCAAACCAGTCCCCAGCGAATCCCTCTGGAGCCAGGTCACCTCCCTCATTTCCCAACCCAACTATCCGTCTCCGCCCCCCGACGGCACCCAACCCCCCTGGCGCAGCCCCCAAGAACGCTGCCAGGAAGCCTCCCTAAGTCTGTGGATCGGCGAGATCTTGTTCACCGCCTCGTCCCGCGACGAGGGCCTGTCCTGGACGCGCGACAGCGTCGACTTAGCTGAGGAGCAGCTCCGCGCCCTCGGCCCAGCGACCGACGGCAAGGCCGCCAGACAGACGTGCCGCGAGTGTCTCACCGCGGGCCTCGACAACTGGGGCAAGATGGTCGTCAAGCTCGCCAAGGATGAGGACAAGCGCCGTGAAAAGGCCGCCAACCGCTCCAGCGTCTTCTCCTTCTGGAGCACTGCCCAGCCCACAGAGGGCCGCTGGGCGGCTGAGGATGTGGTTGTTAAGGAGCGTGTGCGGAGGACGAAGGAGCTGGTGGAGGATGTGGCGAAGGAGGATCCTGGTTTGGCAGCTTTTTTCAAGGCGTAAAACGAACACCCCGATGTATCATATGTGAACGGATTCGGGGATACTATCGGTCGAGATTGTTCTTGTATCGGATTTTGGCTACCTACCAAATTGTATGAAGCAGCTGTGTAATCTACGTCTAATGAATGAGATACGCCTTTCACTGCATCTAGCCCACCGATACCCGGGTTCTATTCCCAGGTGCTCCCCTTCTTTTCTTGCGCTTTGCCACCTCGAAGAGCATCCTCGTTGACAGGCTCATCTGAGTCTGAGTCTGAATCCCAGTCTGGCGCCTCCCCTGTTTGCTCAAACCTTCTCCACCGTTTCGCCTGCTTCAGCTCCTTCTTCATGATCTCTGGGTCGACACTAATAATCGAGGGTTTCTCCTCGTCTGGCAGTTTCTCCCAGTCGGCATCGGTGAATTCAGTCTTGGGGCGCTCGATGACGCTGATGGGTGGGTTGACGAATTCCGGGGTCATGGCAACGTCCTGTAGGTAGCCAAAGGCAGCCCCTAGGATACGGATGGCAATGAGCTCGACGTGGTGTGGCTCAGATGAGGAGTAGCAAGGGCAGCCAAGGGGTTCGATGGAAAGGGACGCATTGCCACTGGGAGGAGCAAGAGCCGTGTCGAGTGGTTCTTCAGAGATGAGGTAGCCGCGGGTACGCTGGAGGATGTTAGTATTAGAGAAGGGCTTGGACTTCTTCGGGCATGTAGTATAACTTACCTCAGCTAGAAATTTCTTGAAGCCCACGTTGGTGAGTTTCCCTGTTTCGAAAACGGTACCGAGCAACAGCATAGAGTTGAGCCTGTTACCCCAGATCTGCCAGTGTTTCTGATCTTCAAAGAAGTTCTCGACAACCTCGCAACTTTCTCCTATGGCAACGACATCGATCTTGGCCATGTTCGGGGGGATTCTCGCGAGAACATCCGCAAAGATGGTTCCCATGTGTCGAAGCGGAGTCTCACTACCAGGGATGTCATTCAAAGAAGGGATGTGCCGCTTCCCCGAATGCACCAAGCTCGGGAGCGGCATATCTGAGCTCGCTGTTATAGTAAGAGCACGCTGGCCCTCAGGCCACCAGTATCTCTGGCCCATGTTGGCAAGAACGACGCCTGGCGGGGATGTGTCCTCGGGGGAGGCAGTCTGCTGGCGGAGAGCGCGGACAATGGAGACCATGCTCCCGTTCACGAGCCCGCCGGGCCCATTGGCCACGCGACCGGCGAGTATGCCGAGGTCTTGAGTTGGTTCACCGAAGATGACGACGACGCGGGAGCACGAGGCTAGGTCGGACGATGTGAAGATAGAGGTGTGGTTTTGGAGGGGAGATGCTTCGAGGGGGAGAGTCATCTTCTTGAGGCCTTCTTTCTCAAGACGGTTGTGGATGATCATCTCCATAGCGCCTGCAAATGGCTGAATCAGTACTCGAACCTCGTCACATAATCTATTAGGATCGTTACCGTTGAACACGAAGCGCTGGCGCTCGTTGACGCGCATGTTGCGACTGATGAAGAACTTGAAGTAGTAGTCCGGGTTCTCGATTAAGCGGATCTCATCATCTTCGTTGACAAAGTACCTATTACTTTATCAGCGACGACTGAGCCACCGAGTTGAGCAGGAGAACGAACCCGAGGCCAGCGAGATCAGTGGGGAACGAGACGTCCTTGGGAAGGCCGGACCAGTTGCGGCGGAACATGGTGATGTAGCCGTTGGATGAATTCCGAGACGAGAAGAGAGATTCCCACTTGAATATGTTATTGAGATGTCGATGAAGGAAGAAAGAGGTCAGAGTGCCGGTGTTGTTGAAAGGAGAAAGTGGTTAGGGCAGCCGGGAGTGTTACAGGTGCATGCAGCCGGCCGCCTTTTCACCCTGAGATGCTTTCCCAATTTTGCATCTACTGCATTCTGCGAAACTACACTGTGCAAACCAGACCAATTGCATAGTGTTAGAAAGCCTTAGCTAGTGTCCAAAGCAAACAAAAAAAATACGTTTGCCATATTCGTAAGTGGGTAATACTTTCAAACAAACAAGCAGGACCCTTTGCATTTGCTGGAGGGTGCATGCCCACGCTGGTGCCGTATGCAATGGCTATAGTAGCAAACATGTGCATAAAGAGTTGTATTCATTCACATACATCATAATAGAGGAGGTGGGTTCTTTAGCTATCGCTGGTCCTGAGTGCGATGCGAGATGTGGGGACCGATATCCAACGCCCATCCAAGATGCAGCCCAGAAGAAACAAAATTCACAACCAAAACACCGTGCCAAACATACGTACAAAAATCTTCGAACCCTGAATACTGCTCACTGGTTTGAGCTAGGGGTGTACCGACTGCGGAATGCTTGGCTGATGCTAAACCTGCTCGATGCTCCGCGATTCATGTGGCTTGCAAGAGCTTCTTCCAGCGCTGATTGTGTGACAGAAGCGTCTAATATAAGTTAGTAAGGTGAGCAAGCAAGTAGAGAGCACACAGTATCCATACCATCGAGGTCACTAAAGCTGCTGCCCATGCTGGGCGTTCCATCGCTGCCTTCGCGAGAATAGCCTCTGCTCTTGCTGCCTGGGCTTTGAGCAGCGAGCTCGGCCCTGCGCGGAGACAGGGGACCTGGCTGGCGTTGCTCGCGCGACTTTCCTGGTCTATGAACCATCGCCGCAGAACTAGCTGAAGAGTCAGAAGTCTGCGATTTGTGTATGGCGCCCTTGCCCAGGCTCTTGGGTAACTTCTTGGATGAGTTGCGGCCGTCTCCCTTAAGTGTTGACCCTAGGTCGCCCGCCGACGGCTGATCTGAAGCCTTGTACGGTTGAAAGGCCGGCTCGGATTCGTCGTCCTCATCATCTTCGTAGGATGGCGCTCCGTCATTCTGCTGAAAGCGGGGAGGGCGACGGATGATGCGGGACTGGGCGGGACTTGATTCATCGTCCGAAGTTGCCGTGGAGCTATCTTCGGCCGGGCCTGGTGAGGGACTCTGTTCTGGTGCCGGCGAGGGTGCTTGTTGGAGCTCCCTTTCGGGAGACTTGGCCGTCTTCGATGTAATCGGTAGCGATGAAAGTCGTCGGCGCTGGTCTCCAGTGCGGTTTGACAAGACCATACCCGGTCGGGGTGATGCTGACCCTCCCGTCATATCCCGGAGCACTGTAGTGTTAGTTGAATTAATACGCGAGACGATCGGTCTTATCGACGAATTAAGCGGCGTCCCGCTACCACTTCCGTGGTCGTTGCGCGGCATGGGTGAGTCTCTTCGCATGGACAGGGCCGATGGTGCTCGCTGATGGCCTAGTCCAGCCGAGTCGGATCCTGGGATCGGAGATGGCGCGGCAGAACCTCGAGCAGCTGCAGTGGCTTTTCGGACTTGGGCGCGGACTTGGGAAGCATGTCGTTCGGTCAGAAAAGCGACCTGTTGTAGAAGGAAATCGACGGTGACTTCGAAGCGATCGGCGCTGTTCCAGGGTTAGCATCATCTCGGGAGCTGGGGAAAGACGATCGACACATACACCTCGTTCCCTGCAGTTGTCAGCGATAGGTAAAATATTCAGCAATAAGTCATCAAACGTACAATCAATTTCCTTCTTGGCAGCTCCTGAAAGAATCTTCCACAGCGCCTCGTCCTTGTTAGAGTCCCAGTTGACCTGGCGCAGTCCATTAGCCGCTTCGTCGCCATTTCCGACGGGCGCATGATGATGCATCATGGTTCGGTTAAGCTTACCGGCGGCGGATCGACAAAGCCGCCACGGGGCATGGGCACCCGGATGAAGACGGTATAAGTAGGGTCGGCCATGACTTGCGGATCGCGGCTGGCGCGATGGGCGAGATGACAAGACGGATGAAGGAGAAGGCGAAAAGAGGAAATGGACGCGGAAGTGTAAGAGGAAGAAAGAGGAAGGACGCAGGACGGTGACGAAGGTGCTCGCTCTGTACCTTGCAGGCTGCGTGAGCTACCAGGGTCCGGGGTTGGCTTATCGATAAGCTGCCGTCCATAGTGGACGCATTGGCCAGCTAGGAGCCTAGTTTGCCTAGGGCGTTCCGGCCCCACCCGGGGATCATGAAGTAGAAAAAGCCGTGGTTCTAATTCTTCAACAAGCCAACAAGCGAAGGAGCCTCTTTTTCCTTTTATTACCGTCTTCCGGCTGTATCCAGTTTGTTTTCTATCTCTATTCAACCTTAATCAGTAACTACCGCGGACATCAGATGCATCCAACCACCCGTACTAGAAACGGCGTAGCCTATCGATTTGCAGGGGATCCTCCCTAGCCTGCCCATCTTCATTTCCTCCGTTCCTGGGGTAGATGTTCTCACTCCTCCATGCTTGTTTCACATCCGCTTGACAAGTCGTCTGCTGCCGCCTTGCTCAATTGCTCTCTCTCCATTGCTTTTTCCCACAGCCCTTCCAAGCCATAACACTTGATCATGACACGCTTCTCCTCCTCGAACCGGTGGAGGGCAGCCTCGTACCCAGCGTCTCCCGACTGCAACTGGCAAGTTTCGAGTTCCTGCTTCTTCTCCCTATTCCAGAGTCGTAACCTTTCAACGCGGTCCTTGGTTCGCAGGCGTTTGGCTTTGTAGTGGAACTGTGCGTCGCGGGCCTTGAGGTACCTCCTGCTGAAGTTGACCTTCTTTGCCAGTCTCTTGACATCCCGAAACACCATGTCGTAGCATCTCTCCAAGCCCTTCGTATCTCCTGGTGGTGGAGATCCGACGGACCGAACCAGCTGGAGAAGAGTGTCGAGTTCGGTTACGGCCACGCCGTAGGCTAGGCTGACTTGGCTTTCGGTTTCAGCCATTGTTGTCCAGTTTTCTCCGGACTGCGGGATAGAGGGATCATATTGAGACATTTTGTAGGTTGTTTTCAACACCCTGACTGAAGCTCCAGGTTTTTTTTTCGAGATGAAATTGGCATGAAGGTAGCAAGCTGAGTCGAAGAAGTGCTACTGGACGACATTACACAAGCTTCTTTATTCAACCCTAGCCCTATGATATTGGGCTCAGTTCGTCTTAATCTCGTTACCGATTGCTTGGACGGATGGTGAGCCAATGCTTCTCTGTCATACAATAGTGCTCGTATTGCTTTTTTTGTGTTCCCAATCCCCCGGTATGTTGAATCATTCTTTTGAGTGTTTGGTTGATACAGAAATTCAGCCGAAGACTTATCCGTGTGGTCTGGCTGTACATGGCAACCCATGTTGATGAGAGCAAGGGCAGGGGTAGTCAAGAAGCATCAGCCCAGTGGCGGTGAGAAACAGAAGCCGGAGCAATGACGAGAGAGTTGCAGTGGCGCGTTGATGTGCATAAGTGGAGCATAAAACAAGTCCGATACTACGAAGTGGCCTGGAAATCATGTTTGACAGCAAGCAATTCTCGTGATTATTGGCTTGTTCTCATGTTGGTCATGGCTAGTTTGGTGGGCTGGGAGCTGGTGCAGTCGACCGCAGTTCCGATTAGGAACATCATGGAAAAGGGAGGGCGCCCACCGTATCATAGCGAACTTGTAGTAAATGGGATTTTGTTGAAGAAATACAGAGTGATGCTATCAAATAAAACGTAAATGATATGCAATATCTGAGCTGGATACCCTAACAACGCCCTTCCTAGTCCTCGTATAGGTAAGCTACTTACTTAAAAGAGGTGGTAAGTGTTTTGGTCATGATAGAACCAGCTTTTATGCGTAGTGTTTTTTATTAATTCAGGGACAATAGCAGGAGGATTTTGATGTTTGGGTCATGATAACCCCGCGCCTGCGACCAACGACCCCGCTATCGCCTCACTCGCCTCTACGTAAAGGCTCTACTATGAAGTCGGGTATGGAATGCAATCTGTTAGACTTTAGCACCAGACCATACTGCCCCTGCGTCCTAACGCTGTTTCTCTGCCACTATTCTATTAGTCTCTGCCGTGTGGCTTCTGTCGTTATCATCTACACCTGCACCTCTTTCACCAACTGCGATTTTGTCATCTTTTTCCATTGCTCGCCTGCACGCCCTGCGCCGCCGCGACTACAGCTCGGGCTCCAACTAAACCTCCACCGCGCGCCTGGCCGCCTGGTTTATAAATCTCCCCGCCTTCGCCTTCACCAGCGCTTGCACTTGCACTCATCGCTTGCGCTTGACCGTGGACGATCCAAGCCCTTGACCCGTCACCACCTCGCCCGACTGCGCATCATGGTCGCTTCAGAGCTCACTGCCTCGGCCAAGGCCTTGCGCACCACCGCTGTCACCTCTGCCTCTGCATCTGTCCCGGTCTCTGGAGACGCCGCCGCTTCCGAGCCCCTCCCGACTCTCCGGAACCGCGCCGCCACCAGCAGGAGCCCCTACGTCAAGGGCCAAGCCGACGGGTTGGTGGCGTGGCAGCTGCTGGACGACGAGACCGTGGAGCGCGCCAGGAAGGAGAACAAGCTCATCTTCCTACACATCGGATACAAGGCGTGCCACTGTAAGTCTCGTCCATGCACCATCTATGCCTCTGCGGCCGCTGCTAACAGCCCAAGACTGCCGTCTCATGCTCCTCGAGTCCTTTTCCAACCCGGATTGCGCCTCCGTCCTCAACGAGTCCTTCGTCCCCGTCATCGTCGACCGAGAAGAGCGCCCTGACCTGGATACCATCTACATGAACTACGTCCAGGCAGTGAGTAATTCTGGAGGCTGGCCCTTGAACCTCTTCCTGACCCCCAATCTGGAGCCCGTGTTTGGCGGCACCTACTGGCCCGGCCCGAGCAACCGACGGCGTGCCACTGACGACGGCGCTGATGAGGTGCTGGATTTCCTTACTATCTTGAAAAAGGTACGAACTATCTGGAGCGACCAAGAGGCCCGCTGTCGCAAGGAGGCAACCGAGGTCCTAGGACAGCTCAGAGAGTTTGCGGCTGAGGGCACCCTTGGCACCAGTCGCATCTCGGCCGCGTCGTCTCTGGCGCCGTCGGGTTGGGGTGCGCCCGCACCAACCCACAGCGATGAGAGCAAGGAGAAGGACACTGCGGTTTCCACTGAGTTGGACCTCGATCAACTAGAGGAGGCCTATACCCATATCGCCGGGACCTTCGACCCTGTCTACGGAGGCTTTGGGCTGGCACCCAAGTTTCTGACACCCCCCAAGCTGGCTTTCCTCCTGCACCTCTCCAACTCCCCAAGCGCAGTCCAGGATGTTGTTGGTGAGGCAGAATGCAAGCATGCCACAGATATTGCGCTAGACACCCTGCGGAAGATCCGCGATGGTGCTCTGCGTGATCATGTTGGTGGTACTGGCTTCTCACGCTGCTCCGTCACCCCTGACTGGAGCATTCCTAACTTCGAAAAGCTCGTCGTTGATAATGCGCTGCTTCTGTCTTTGTACCTGGAGGCATGGAGATCGACCGGCGGAAAGAAGGATGGCGAGTTTTATGACATTGTGCTCGAGCTCGCTGAATACCTCTCCTCAGCCCCAATCGCTCTCCCTGGAGGCGGATTCGCATCTAGCGAAGCCGCCGACTCATACCCCAACAAAGGCGAAAAGGAAATGCGCGAGGGCGCCTACTACACCTGGACGAGGCGCGAGTTCGACTCGGTGCTAAACGCAGTCAGAAAAGACATTAGCCCCGTCGTGGCAATCCATTGGGGCGTGCATGAGGATGGCAACGTGGACGAGGACCACGACCCGAACGACGACTTCATCAACCAGAACATTCTCCGGGTGAATAGAAACGTCGAGCAGCTGAGCGAGCAATTCAACATCCCCGTTGAAAAGGTTGAGCAAGATATCCAGACTGCCAAGTCTGCTCTTAAGGAGAGGAGGGACAGGGACCGAGCAAGGCCGGAGCTGGATAACAAGCTCATCACCGGATGGAATGGTCTCGTTATCTCAGCACTAGCCCAGACCAGCCGGGCTCTCAAGAGCCTCGATCCAGAGCGAAGCGACAAGTACCTGAGCGTGGCGAAGAAAGCCGTGGCCTTTATCCAAGAGAAGCTTTGGGATGCCAAGGAGCAGAGCCTATATAGAATATGGCAAGGCGAAAGGGGTATTGGAGCCTTTGCGGACGATTATGCCTACCTCACCCAAGGTCTCCTCGATCTTTTTGACGCTACCGGCGACGAATCTTTCCTCGAGTTCGCCGACACTCTCCAACGTAAGTCTTTAGCCTGCATCATCAACATGCAGTATCTATAACGCCCTCGTTGACTAACCGCCCACTCTCTTAGAATCCCAGATTTCCCTCTTCTCCGACCCAGCAGGTGCCTTCTTCTCCACCACCGCATCATCTCCGCACACCATCATCCGCCTCAAAGACGGCATGGATACCTCGCTACCCTCCACCAACGCCGTCACCGTCGCCAACCTCTTCCGCCTCGCCGACCTCCTCGCCGACGACGCCCTCTCTGCCCTAGCCCGCCAGGCCATCAACGCCTTCGAGGTCGAGATGCTCCAGCACCCCTGGCTGTTCCCCAGCCTGCTCAATGGCGTCGCCGCCGCGCGGTTGGGTGTGCGCAAGAGTGGCGTGAAGGTCACGTATAGGCCTACCAGGCTAGGTGCGTAGTTGGGCTTGAGAGGAAGATCCTTGTCATATTTTGTCCGCATGTCTTTTTGAGGATTTGTCTTAGACGCCGGGACTTATTGGGTGTTGCCATTTAGGAGCTCTTGGATAGGGACCAGTCCCCTTATTTTGGATGGACTGCTGCTGCGTAGTGTACTTTGATGAATAGGTTTCAAAAGGACCTCAAGTCTAGACCATGCATGGTCTGCCCGATTGACAAAATACATTTTCATATTCCTCAAATAAATGTACTCAAATCTTTGTTCATTCAGGGGTATCTATTCTACAGTAGCCACTCCCCGCCCCCATTTCTACACCCACCTCAACCCCCATCAAATTTCTTAGTACAAGGCCCTCAAAACGGGAAAACCAGAGCGTGGCCGTCTCTTCGGAGCTTCTCTCTGAGAAATCAGGTTTCCCTTTCTGCTTTCCCATCGTGGCGCATACGCTTCTAGGACCTGGGCGAATCTGTGCTACCCTTTCTGTTCATCAGGCCGGTAAAGAAGCTCTGCAGCTGATCGTTGTCAAAGTCCTTGGGGTTGCTCGGGGGGGTCTCCTTTTCTGCAGCTTCTCCTTCAGGAGACGCAGTGTATGCGTTGCGGTCCTAGGCCGAAGAGGTCAGCAAGTGGTTACACACCAGTGTGAAGGCGCCTGGAAGAAAGCTTACTTTGAGACGTTGCAGCATGTCGTCGGCGTCGACTTGAATGCCACCCATGTTGAACTGCACGGGGCCAATGTGCTCGCTGACAGACTTCTCATCGCTGAATTCGAGGCGTTTAGAAGTAAGGGAAATAGCGTTCTCGGGTGTCTTCTCGGGCGCCTTAGCTTTGAAGGCCTCGAGGATTCTGAGCTGCCGCTCGAGGAAGGCCTGTGTGTCGTCACTATCGACCGTGATCCAGTGGTCGCCGTGCATAGCGCTTTCCACCACCGCCAGGCCCCCACTGTTAGGATCCCGACACCACTGCTCGTACCGTACAATGGCGGAACTGCTTGGTGGTTGCTGCTGATCGGGCTGCGAGCCGTCGTCTTCGGCGAGTTGCTTCGCAGCGTCGAGATCCTCGGGTGAGGAACTGATATCTTCGGCCCAGGCGTTAGAGACGGCTTCGGCGTCAAAGTTACCGCCCAGAACGCGGATCTTGCCCCACGAGTCCCAGTTCGGGGGCACAACAATCTTATCACGGTCAATGACATTGTGCTTTAGTGGGTGGCGCTTGAGGAGAGACGTGATTCCAAGCGTTGAGTGGATGAGAGAGGGCAGTTGAGAGGATGTGTTTTGAGAGGTGTAAATGAGAGAAGCACCATCTATATTATGTTAGCTTCGGGGTAATGGATGGATGGGATCAGGCTGGTTCCACTCACGTCTCAGCAATACGGTTCGGAGATATTGCAATACTGTATCAAAGTCAGGTTCTTTCCACCCCTGGCTCTTCTCCAAAAACTCCATTTTTTGGGCCTAGATGTCCCGTTAGTCAACCTATTCCAAGTCGTATGCTAGTGTTGCTCTCACGTTTTGGCAAACCACACATAGCGGCAAGCCTAGAGGTTCCTCCCATTCACCTGGCCCTAGAGGCAACGAGCTGTCTCCGTCGCCGCTCGTTGCGGTCGCTGAGGGAGTCCCGTCGAGATTCGTCGCTGCACCTCCGCGGCCTCTCTCCTTCCAAGTTGACATGACATCTTCCATCAGGTTGTGTTGATCAGAGTCCACCTTTTTGAGAACCTCCTGGAGAAGCTGGATCCAGGTCCACATTTGACGCAACCACAGATGCGGCTGTGACCAGTCGAGAAGTAATATGAGGGCGGTGTTGGGAATAGTGTCGGGCGTGAGGAGAGGTGCGACGAGAGAGGCGAACTCGGCGGAGGGCTGGGAGAGAAGGTAGAGGGAGACGCGCGCAAGAGTATCTGGAGATGTCAGTACAGGAAGGCCGGGGTGGTTTGTCGAAGAGACGAACCGTCTTGGTCGGCGTCGAGGACATCGTAGTAGGTGTAGCCCAGGGCGAAGCTGTTGGCGATGGGCGGCGTCTTATACCGGTCGGCATTGCGTCTGGATTCGGAGCTGGACAGAGATTCGAGGAAGTCTCGTTGCGACTCGGGAGTGCCGCCTGGAGCGCAAGGAAGAGAAGATGATCAGCTACCTAGCCAGCTTTCTCGGGATCACGGTGGCACAAGCGGTGGGCAAGCACAAGCATACCTAGGACGATGAGGTTCTTCTCCGGTAGGCGCTTGCCGCTGGCGACGGACTCGAGCATCGACGTCCACAGGTCCTTCTTCTGGTCACCATTGCGGTCGGTATCCCCTGACCCCGTGGTGTAGGTCGACACTCGGTTGGCGCTCGCCGTCATGGCCGCAGATTCCGCGTGACACGCACGGTGGCACGGGCAATGAGGATCGGAACCGCGGGCGGTTAGATCATAGGTGGTGAAGGAGAGTCCAGGCGATGGATGGGTACGGTCGAGGAGGGCGTGGTGGAGAAGGGAAACGCGGTTGATGTGGGTATTGCTATCGTCACAGGAGAAGAACAAAGAGGCCAGGCGTGTTTAATTGTAGGTAAGTCGTAGGGGCATTGTCGCTCGGGGGCGGGACGACGACAGCGACAGTGTACAGCGACAACAGCGCCGGAAAGCCAATGATAATAGAGTCAGTTGCGCAGCTGCAGTGGCGGATCGTCAGAATGTCTCAGCCGGAGACAGGGCAACCCGTTGTTTGCAGGCTTGATCTGTCGTTTCGTTGACCGTCAAGACACCTCCCTACGGATACAGTACGAAGTACATACCAGGGGTCGGGGTTTGTTTTAGCAGGCAAGCAGGTTGGCCAGGTGCTTTAGCAGGGGTCCTCCGTCTGTCGGTCCGGAAATTGTCCCGCCCAAATAAAACACAGCGACTTGATCTACACTGTGCTCTCCACTGTATCTAACCAAACCAAACAACAGCGCCGTAACTTAAAGCACGGACTCACCATAGCTTCACAAGCCGTCGCGACTCTCTCAGCCTTGCATCATGATCCTTTTGTTGGTCTGACCCTGACACAGTTCGACCTTCAGGACACCAAGAGCCCACAGCAGCAATATGAATCAAATACGCGCGATCCAGGCGCTCAACAAAAAGGAGATTGAAAACGGAATGTATGTCCCTCTAACTCCTGTCCCTTCTCCCCTGCTATACGTTCAAGCAGCCAATACTGACACCTCACTTGCGACAAAGCTCTCCCGAAGCTTCCTGGCATACCGACTACCGCGACACCGCATACATTTACTTTGGCGGCCTTCCCTACGAGCTCTCCGAAGGCGACGTCGTCACCATCTTCTCCCAGTTCGGCGAACCTACCTTCCTCAAACTTGTCCGCGACAAGGAAACCGGGAAATCAAAGGGCTTCGGATGGCTGAAATACGAGGACCAGAGGAGTACTGATTTGGCCGTCGATAACCTCGGAGGCGCGGAGATTAGTGGTCGATTAGTCCGTGTCGATCATGCGCGGTACAAGACGCGAGACGATGAGGATCCCGACGAGTTCAAGGTCGGTTGGGAAGACATGTTGAAGAGGGAGGGCAAAGCAGTCTCCGAGGACGAGAGCAGCGATGAGGAGGAGACAAAGCGCCCTATGCTGCCAGAGGAGCAAGAGCTCGCGCTGCTCATGCGAGATCACGACGACGACGATCCGATGAAGGGCTTCCTGATCGAGGAGAAAAAGAAGGAGATTGAAGAGGCGAGGCAAAGGGCAGACAAGAAAGACCGGAAGCACAAACACAGACACCATCGGTCACACAGATCAAGGAGAGACGGCAGTGAAGAGGACCGACATCGAAAATCTCGCCGAGATGAGTCCCGGGGTAAGCGGGAGGAACGATCCAGGGACAGAGAACCAAGGAGACACCGAGAACGGCACGGGGATGACAGAGAGGACGACCGCCGGCGAGATCCTGACAGGCCGAAAGAGAGGCGAGATGGCGGCGAGGACAGGGAGCGGGGACAGGAACGACGGAGAGACCGTGAACGAGACCACCGAAGGCATGACCGGGAGGGCGGAGACGACTCGCGAAATAGGAGACACAGGGACGACGAGAAGGATGACAGAAAACCAAGAAGACAGAGTAGAAGTCGGTCGCCACGACGGCATAAGGACTAGAGAGGAGCCCATAATCTAGTAAATTACACAAAAAACCACAAATCCAAAGCCATCCACAGACCTAGTCTGATCCGCCTTTAACGCCTCCCCAAATTCGCCGATCTCGCACAATATGAAACTTCTCCCTGTAGGTCTGTAACCTCCCAACTCTCAGGTATTGCCCAGATATCGTTTCCAGCCCTCCCTCACACAATGCCGCTTTCCATCATCGCCATCAACGATGATAAACTTCTCCCACCTAGCATCGTGGCCAGCCCCAATCACCACCAGGCTGTCCTCGCTGATCCACCCAATGACACCCTTAGGCGGCCGCGACGTACCCAGCACGGTTCCTTCTGAGAAGGGAATGCCGCCAATCATGGACTCGTCGCCGGCTTCGAACGGCGCCGACGAAAATGAGTAGACGTCGGAGAAGACCCGCGGCATCAGGGGGATCTTGCTGAGGATGCCCCATTTCCCCGCGCCGTCGCCGCCGTCTGCCCCCGGCGAACCCAGCTGTTGGCTGCGGTGCATGGAGGGATTACGTGGGTGCGGTGCGTCGAAGACGTGCAGGGTGGACTTATCAGAGGTGCATGCGAGCACTGTGCCGGAGGGGGAAAAGGCGAGTGAGAAGATGGTGGCCGGGTCGATGCCGCGACGAAGCTCGGCGACGCGGGCACAGTTGCTCGTTGCGTAGACGCGGATGAGGGTGCCCGTCTCGCTGGCGCTGGCGAGGAGTTCGCCGTCGGGACTGAGAGTGATGGCCTTGAGCGCGGAGGAATGCGCCGGGATGATGCTGACGTTGCCAGTTGCCAGCTCAACCAGTTGGATCTGGCCGGCGGTGCGACCAGGGAAAGCAAGCTTCTTTTCTGAGAGGCAGCAGAGACCGAGGAGGTTATCTGCTGTTTCGTAGACATGGAGGAGATCTGGTGGCTTTGCAAAGGAGTAGACTCGGACGCTGTTCTGGAGGACCACGGCTATGCGTTCCCTGCCTAGTTGAACGCCACGCACTGCGGTCAGAGCTGTGATTTCAAGGGCGACCTTACCCTTCATGTCATCCCATATTATAGCCTGTAAATATGGAGTAAGTAAAGTGACTGATATCTCTGTGGAAGGGGGCCGAGTTTGCCGCCAACTGACCTTGTTCATGGCGAACTTGGGGGACCTACCACCACCAACGAGGGCGAGGTAGTTGGTCATACCCATCATTTGAACGAGGCCGATGCCCGCGTTGAAGTCTGGGATATGTTAGGCCTTGCTGTAGACGAGCGCGAAACGGTCGACGACATGCATACCTCTGGATGCCTTGAGAAGACATGATTTGGTGTGAAAGACTAGGAAGTGCCATGTCAGTTGCGAGGATCCATTGTAGATGCAGGACATATGAAAGTGGCATGCAGGCGAGCTGAGGTGGTGTCTTACTGCAGATGCCTGAGTCCAGTCCGACAGCAAAGCAGCTTGCATCATTGTTAAATGAGACGGATAAGACAGCCTCGGTGCTGGACGCCTCTATGGGGGGCCGGACATTCATATTGGGAGTCTAGATGTGGCTGTTGGAGGAACGAGACAGCGTTCACCGAAGAGGTCCTGAGCCGAGAGAGGGGTAGTGTTATTAATAAGTGGCCAGGCGGAAGCTGAGAGGGCCGCAGTATCTAGACGCCCGGCCGGTAGTGGTGGTGTTGATACGGGACAGAAGATTGCGTTGAGCGAGCGAGGGTTAGGAGAGTGTTATAAGAAGGGCGAGGACATGTCGAGCCGGCTATGCGGGTTGATGAGGGTGATGGGCGATGGGCGATGGGCGATGGGCGGGACGTCACCACAAGGCTGCTGTAGCCTGTACACTGACTGCATGCATGGACGGATGGTCAGATCCACCTGTTCAATGCTGCTAAAGGCTCGGGACGGGTACCTGTGCGGTACTGGGGCGCTGGGCGATGGGCGCTACGGCAGACGTCTTGTAGGTACTTCCTCGTGAATATGTCCTGAAAATACTTGCAAAGAAGCAGAATGCTGGCAAACCAAAGGCAAAGGATATCTCTCAGGGTAATGAAGTTGATGTCATTATTGCTATTAAAGTTGCTTCAGATCCGGCCGTGTCAAATCCTAAAGACAAATAGATGCATGGTGTGCATCCTTATTAGTTGACGACGTTGCTAAAACCGCCTCTTCCACTAGTCAACCAACAGGTACTAATAAGTCGTACCAACGGGAGAAACGTGGATCACTCCATCGTTTCCCGGCAGTGAACGAGCTTGCGCACTGAGGAATGGAGAATGGATAACAGGAGCCACATCAAAAAGCCACATCAAGAGCCACACTTTGCCAACTAGCAAAAGGGTCCACGAGCCACGCAAGCCACATCCGTCCATCAGCTCAAGGCTCGTCCGCACGGTGCACCTTCATACCTTTCTCCAGCTCTCCCCCATGCCAATCCATGCCTGCCATCCATCCCGCGCCAGCGCAATCCAGGCACAAACAAAGCGGCACATGGAGTGTCACGTGAGGAATCATACGGGGCATGTTTGTGTTTCCCCAACCCCTGGTTCACCAAACTGGTAGCGAAGTAGCTGGGTACCTACTGAGCAGTACGGAGTAGTACGACGGGAATATCCCATGGAAGGGGAAGAAGCCAGTTGCTAAAATTTAGCAGCTGGGGGGGTGCGCGAAAGGGAGGGGCGGGCAAGGCGGGCAGGCGGTCTGGCAGCCAGTGCAGCGTGTCCAGGGGTTGGTCAGTGTGCCGGACTGCCAGTCAACCAGGTGTGGCACCTTCCTGCTGTCTGCTCTGGCCTCTGGGCGGGCTCCTTCCCTTCCCTTAGGTTCCCTTTCCCCCCCTGAATCCCAGTCGCCCAGTCCCAGCGGCCCAGTCCCAGTGCAGGAGCGATTGGCCAAGCGTGAAATTGGCCAGACCCCTTCAGGTCAACATCCTCCCTCTCCTTTAACATTTTCCCCTTGCTTCCCACGCACCGCCCACCGCAACGCCTCCCCAACGTCGACCTTCGTCCTCTCGATCTCGACAACCTCAACCTTTTGTCCGTCGCTTTTCAGCCGCTTCTTCCCCGATCTCGTCCTCGTCTTCGACCCCGACTGCCCAACATGTCGTCCGCTACCGTACGTTCCTCTCCTCCAAAGTCCACTCGCGCGTCCTCGTTGCTACTGCCCCGTGCTGGGCTCGTCCTCCTTGCATGGCATGGCCACCCGCCCCGATGGAGCTGCCGCTACCGCATCGGGCGTCCCCCGGAGCTCGAGCGCGTCGAGCCGCATCCTACTTCCAGCTGCTGACCGTTGCTGTCCCCTCCAGAAGATGATCCGCAGGAAGAAGAATGTCAAGAAGGGCATTCAGTTTTGTTTGATGGTCTGCGGTGCATCTGGCACTGGTACGTGGCCCCATGGCAAGATATGCTGCGATCCTATCCACGCCGCCCTTGCCTTCGCAGCTCTCGCAAGCAAACGCGACCAATTCAGAAGCTTACCATGCTATCCAGGCCGAACCACCTTTGTCAACACCCTCTGCGGAAAGGGTGTCTTGAACCACAAAGACTCTGACGACGCCGGCAGCGCCCATGTCGAGGATGGCGTCAAGATCAAGCCCATCACGGTTGGTGCGTAACACTCCGACTGTCCTCGACCACACTACGCTACCACCTTTACTGATATCAATCCCCAGAATTAGAGCTGGACGAGGAGGGCACCCGCATCTCCTTGACCATTGTCGATACCCCCGGCTTCGGAGACCAGATTGACAACGAGGCTAGGTGAGCTTCCTCGCTAATATTCTTCATTCCGTCCTACTCACATATATAATGCAGCTTCTCCGAGATTGTCGGCTACCTCGAGAGACAATACGACGATATTCTCGCTGAGGAGTCCCGTATCAAGCGTAACCCTCGCTTCAGGGATAACAGAGTTCACGCCATGCTCTACTTCATCACCCCGACTGGTCATGGGTAAGTGTTTGCGATTCAAAGGTGTGGCGCAACCCTAGCTCATTATTATGCAGTCTCCGAGAACTCGATATCGAGCTCATGAAGCGCCTCGCTCCCCGTGTCAACGTCATTCCAGTCATCGGCCGCGCCGATTCCCTCACCCCCGCTGAGCTGGCCGAGTCCAAGAAGCTGGTCATGGAGGACATCGAGCACTACCGAATCCCTGTCTACAACTTCCCCTACGACATTGAGGAGGATGACGAGGATACCGTTGAGGAGAACGCTGAGCTCCGTGGTCTCATGCCCTTCGCCATTGTCGGCTCCGAGGACGTTTTCGAGATTGGTGGCCGCAAGGTCCGCGCCCGCCAGTACCCCTGGGGCGTTGTCGAGGTCGACAACCCTCGTCACTCGGACTTCCTCGCCATCCGTTCCGCGCTGCTGCACAGCCATCTTGCTGATCTAAAGGAAATCACCCACGACTTCTTGTACGAGAACTACCGTACTGAGAAGCTTTCTAAGAGCGTCGAGGGTGCTTCTGGGTATGTTTGTCTCGTATGTCATGGATGATCGTAATTGCTAACAGTTCCAAGTGTCGACAGCTCGATGAACCCCGAGGACCTTGCCTCTCAGTCCGTCCGTCTCAAGGAGGAGCAGCTTCGACGAGAGGAGGAGAAGCTACGCGAGATCGAGCTCAAGGTTCAACGCGAGATCAACGAGAAGCGACAAGAGCTCTTGGCCCGCGAGTCCCAGCTTCGCGAGATCGAGGCCCGCATGCAACGAGAGGCGGCTGCTCAGGCCAACCCCCCGGTGACCGAGGCCAACGGCGAGGAGACCCACTAGACCATTTCGCATCACATATTTGGTTCTTTCTGCGGTGCTCCAAAAAGTGCGATGTTGGACTATTGTCTATTGCCGGCGTTGGTTTTCCTCTCCCACGACTAAAGAGAAAGAAGATGAGAATATTCCCCCTACTGCTGCGAAACTGAGAGTTGTCGTTTTACTATTTTCTTCAACCGCCCTGCTACACCAAACCAAAAGGCTGCCCACGGTTTTTATATGATGGTAGAGATACCACCCCGGGGGGGTTGCCCGTGGAGCTTGACGGAGAACGGCCGTTGGCACGGGGGGTTTATTTATGTGGACGTTGCGGAGGACGCAGCCGGGTAAGGAGAGGAGAATCTCAGAGAAATGGGAACGACCATGCAATGCAATGCAGTTGACGCGCTCTGGCGATAGATGGCCTTTCCCTGTCTTTGTTGATGTGCCTCTCTGCCAACCAGTCGGCCAATTTTGTTGGTTGTATTGGCATCCATTTTCGACGGGCAACCCTCCTTGGTTTTTTTTTCCTGTTCTCTAGTCGCCTTCTAATGCTGATATCAAATCAATTCGATACCTTCTTAATCCGCTTGTGGTTTATGCTGCACTTAAAATAAGCCTAGTGTGCTGGAGCAATACTGCGGTATCACCAGTGTTCATGGCCTGTGCAAGTCACGGAATGTAGCCTGATGAGAGGGTGGAACATTTCACGAATGCCCTGTTGTACTGGAGAAAACTCATGTATTCGTATTGGAAAACGAACTCGAGACAACTACAAATTGAACGCCTAACCATGTAACCCTCGGTCTCTCCATCTCTTATTCTTGTAATCGCATTAGGCGTCATGAAAATTAACAGACTACCCGAAACATATTCCTCCAAAGCAACAGACTCAAGGAAACTTGGGTTTAAGAAAGCTCCCATCACTAAAGCATTCTTCCTCTCATTCGCGTACTTATACACTCACCGTTTTTCGCTCGCATCGCGGGAGCAGTTTAGTTGTTAGATTGGCTGTTGAGAATGCGCAGGATAGCGAGGAAGAGGTTGATAATGTCGAGGTAGAGGCTGATAGCGGCGGCAATCTCTTCTTCGACGTGGTGGTGGCGCATGATGAGCTGTGTGTCAACGAGAATGTAGCCACTGAAGATGAGGGCGGCCACTCCTCCGTAGATAAGCTCAGCAGTGGAGCTGTAGGGGAAGAACATGGCCATGAAGCCGAAGAGGACGAGACCCCAGAGAGCGCCGAAGAGGTAAGGCATCCACGAAGTGAAGTCGTATTTAGATTGACACGCAAATGCAGTGAGGAAGACAAACATGCCGGCGGTGATGATGACAGCGTTGAGAACGATCTCAGTCTTGTAGAAGGAGACTATGACGGAGATTGTGTAGGCTTCGGCGAGGGTGAAGAGAGAGAGGAACAGAAGGTTGGTAGGGTACGACTTGCGCTTCCAGTACGTCAGGCCCATGAAGACCATGGCACCGATTAGCTATAGCCTGAGTTAGCATATTTACTCCTTCAATTCAGTGTCCCCCCGCTCGAGTTGGACGGTAATTGTTTGAGTCGAGGCTTCGTAGGGAAAGACGTACAGAAATCCAGACGACGCCAGGATGGCTCTGAATCCATTCCTTGTATCCAGCGCTGAAGAATGTGAGGGAGCTAACGCCAGCGGTGGCAAGAAGTTGAACGGTCAGGATGGTGTAGACCTTGCGGACGAACTGGTTGCGGATGTCGACGGTAGCCTCGGCCACGGAGCCGCCAAACTAGAATGGAGTGTTAGCCATCGCATCTGAATCGTCCAGCCGGCAGTAGGTTTCGCAAAACCCAAGGCCCGGGGGCCTTTTGTCTTGCTACGCACCTTGAA
The DNA here is from genome assembly GCA_003385265.1 of Neonectria hederae. Lineage (NCBI taxonomy): Eukaryota > Fungi > Ascomycota > Sordariomycetes > Hypocreales > Nectriaceae > Neonectria > Neonectria hederae. The sequence continues at coordinate 53,166 of QGQB01000225.1, read as the reverse complement.
GTCATCGGGGAGGTTGTCCTCGCTGTCGCGCGGGGCGCCGCCGAAGAGGCCCTGCGACTCGTCGCGGGAGGAGGAGCCGTAGGCGGGGGGCGCGTGGGTGTAGTCGTCATCGGGCTCCTGCTGGGGCGCAGGCTGGTACTTCGCAGTGGATGCCATGGCTTCAACGGTGATGTTCGCTCGATATTTTGGTAGGAGGTGAGTTGCTTATGGGGGATTGCGGGTGAGTGATGATGGAGAACAATCGAGGGAGAGGGAGTTCGTAGGTCAATGATGTGAGGCGATGGGTGATGACGCCTAGGCCCAATAGGCGCTGGGAGGTCATGTGGCTTCGAGAGTGGCGCCAGGCAGGTGTCACGGATGAATTATCCGTCCGTGGCGGTGCAAGTTGTGGCGCTAGCTTGGAGGTTTTACAACAGGCGCATGACGAACTCATGAACTCAGTCTTAATGCTACTTAGCTACTGCCTCAACCCACACACCGAGTTCATCTTATATCTTTGTCTTGCACTCTGAAAACCCCTAGCCGTCAATTGAATAGCTGGTTACCTAGAGAATAACTTGAAGCTCCAGTCATGTGACGTTTCAAGTGGAGCGGTGAATGGCGTCCTTCTTAGAGTCTAACTATGCCAGCAGTTCTTGACGGCAGTACATGGAGAAACCATTCGCAGTACTACTATAATCGAATCGCAGTAAATCAATGATATGGACGTAGAATCGCGCTAGTTGTTCACTACTAATTTCTTAAAAATATTGCCAATCATTATTATGAAAAGGTCCAGGGTAGGTGAAAGTGCGTCGTCAGAATACCAAGCTGTCCATCATATCAGATAACACCCCAGACCCTCTCCCCCACCCATCCGTCTTAGAACAGTCAGTTAAGGCATATTTTAGTCTTCACGCGTGGAAATATAAGACTGGGTTTGTATGTGCACACACTATGTAACGGACCTCCTGTGTCAGCTGGATCAGGTCTAGGGGCATCACGGCGGGTAATTTTCGTCCAGCACATTAAAGCCAGCAGAGGTGGGGAAGAGCTGCATGGTACACAGTAGCGCAGTTGACGTGCCTAAGAGGGTAAATTTATGCCCATTTCTACTGGCAATTCAAACTACCACAAGGGACGACACTCCACAGAGAGGGCCGATAAGAAATGACAGGCTTTGATGCATAACAGTTGTTTGGATAGCGCCGGGGCAGAATGGGGGTTGACGTCTAGGGAAGCGATGAGACGTTGACGTTGACGTGGCGTCTCATTCACGCGGAGCCTCATGCACGATGCAAGGCGATCATGTATGGACGCTGTCCCGGTGGAGCTTACGAATACGGACGGTGCTGTATTTTCTATATTTACTAAAATACGATCCCGTGAGGTGACGGTATGATGGAGTGGGGAGTAGGACTATGCTAATTGACAGGTTATTTGGTATGTATGGCTAGTTGATGTCATCTTGAAAGCGAAGATGTTGAAAAGCATGAGCTAGAAGCAAGTGATAAGTGGTCTCATTAATGGAAGCATGTTGTGGCAAAGGACTGCGAGAGCGAACTGTGGAAGCTCTGACCACTTGATTCGTTGCAAGACTCCCGACGGACTTCATAGAGGAGACGCGACGATGGATAATGAGAACAGAGACTGACCAGGAGTTAGATTGGGAGATGCAAGTAAGGATACAGATGATCGGCCAAAGCCCAATTAGCCGACGAGGCACAGACAAATGACCATCGTCACTCGTTGCTCGTCGCTTGCCTGCGATCGATGCAGGCCACAACTCAGAACCGAGACTAGTGGTGACAGGCTCCAGGGCACAGCCGAGGCACGAATCGGTAGATGAGCGAGCGCAAGATAGAAATGCTAGCTGCCTGGTCACGCACGGCTATAATGTCCTGAGTATTACGACTGGGATCTCGCCTGGGTAGACGGGGAAGTTTTTTTTTGCCAGAATTAAATGGCTCGAACGAAGTAAACTCCCCTCCACTGTTGGGAGGTTCCTTTTCTCGATTTCCCTCGAGGATATTAGGGTTTTGGTGGTGTGCAGCCACCCGCACACCCGTTCATTCAAGGATCTCGGGGCAAGATACAGTTGAACCCGTTAGCCTGGAAGCCCCAGTCTAGTGAAAGGTTCTGGAACCTCTTAATTACCTTACTGTATTGACACCAGGACTAATTGAGTTTGCATTTGTTGGGTATCCTATTGAGTAAAAGTACTACCCTGAAGATGGGAGATATTCGTGGAGGTACAGAGATGGAGACCTACGTAGTAATATTGGAAGCGAGCTGTTTACTGTAGAGTGTTAAGCGCCTTTACTACTGGCTGCCCGGCGCAGCACCTCACCTAAAACAACTCGTCCCGAGCACGAGGGGAAGACAGGGAACAGGGGGACAATGGGAAGCAGGGGGAGCCCAAGTCCCGAACAACAATCTGGGTCCTCAACGTTTTGGATTGTGCAATGCACTTATGAAGGCATAGTACTCGTACAGTATGGATGCAGGATCACTGTATATGGGTGGCTGGGCTGCACAATCTCAACTGGAGTGACGGCCTCTGGCTGCAGGCTGCAGGCTGCAGGCTGCTGAGAGATTATCCATGAAGCCCAAACAATGACCAACCAGGACGAAGCTGTTTCATGCAGACAATCCAATGTTGGCAGAAGTTGGAAGTCGTAAGAGAAGCCCCATGCTTGCTTGCTAGGAATGTATTGGAGAGAAAACGAGAGAGACAGTGACAGGCTGGCCAGTTGGATGGATGGATGGATGGATGGATGGATGGATGGCGGTGGTGGAGGTGTTAGTGGAAGTGATGGTGCAGAGTTGAGGGGAAAAACAAGCCGGAGGAGTGCAGGGGTGAAGTGGCTTCCGGGGGGGACATCTGCCGCTCAGCAGCCACCTGTAATCTGGGCCAGCCCAGATGCGCGACGTCGAGACCCTGTAAAAGTAGCGATCCCGGTCCACTGCGAGTCCACTAGAATAGCGCTGAGCGTCCACTGGGAGAGTCCCAATTGGCAGTCCACGCATGGCTAGGCTGCTGTCGGAGACTTGACAAGGACGCCTGTTCCCCCCCTCCACAGTGCAGTGGTCTCACGGGGATGGATATGTATCCGGATTACCAGGGCCGTCATTGCTATCAGGCCTTCACGGAATCTAGTGAGGGATGTAAAATCAATAGCTGTACATTGTACAGTATTCGTACTTCGTATTTTACTTTAGCTACTTGGAATACCTAAAGCCGTGCCAAACTTCAATTGATGTGCACTGGGCACTCGGTGATCCTGAGAGGTTCCCTGCCACACCCGCGGCCACGGGCCTGTCCAGGGGCCCTGCCACGCTGCTCACCGCCTTGGGGATTTGCCCGTTGTGGGGGCAGCTGGCACATGGATCCATGCATGGGATGGATCTCTCGAGCCAATTCAGATCGGGAATTTCGAAATTCATCGGGTTCCCGATGCTCGTTTGGTAGCGTGGCTACTATTTACTACCCCCTCCCTCTTCGCTTTCGTCTCCCCTCGCCTTCATCTCTGCCAGCTTCTCCCCCCCCCCTGTTTTCTCTGCCATTGCGAGATCCTCCTCTCTTGTAGTTGCGAGCCCCGGGAGTTGGATCGCTTCCCCCCGTATTCCCCTCTTCGGATTTCCTCCCGCTCTCCTCCTGCTCTCCTCCTGCTCTCGTCTCGCTCTTGTCAACGAGCTCGTCCCTGCTTCGACATTTCGCAGCTCGTCCAAGCCGCCGACTGTCTCCCGGCGTCGACAAAACCTAACCACAGAAGAAGGAAAAAAAAAACCATCCATTGGGACATTCCGACTTCTTCCCCTCTTCTCCTCTCCTGTCTCCTCCTCCCGTCTCTCTTCATTTTTAGCCGGACCGAACTTGGCGTTTCAGCAATCGTTTGCTCGCCCAGCCACCTCCCCAACCGACAGGCAGCCACAAACTGTACCTTTCCAGTTAAGACAGTCCACGAAATATCACAAATAACGAGAAACACGAACCAGACACACGACTAGACACACGACTAGACACACGACTAGACACACGACCAGACACGACAAGACAGAAAGACACAACGAATTCCTTCGCCGGTAACCCCCAATTGGCTCAATCATGTCTGCTGCGTCGTCGCGGGTCGACGACAAAGTCTCCTTCCCCTCCACCAATGACGGTGCAATTGGACACGCACCAGCGACGTCAAGCTCAACTCCAACAACTCCAGCTCCTGCAGCCCCAAACGCCAATGCAACGGTCAATACAACGGTCAATACAACGGCCAATGCAACGGCCAGCGGACACGGATACGCCAGCGACAATGGAAGCGCCAAAATCAAGACCAGTTACATTACGGCCCAGCGCCCGCGCCTGAAGTCGGGCCACAGCACCCCCAACATGAACGGCCCTCTCTACATGCAGTCGGGCAAAGGCGTCGTTTTCGTCCGCCGACTCAAGCGCAAGGAGGAAAGCACCTGGAAACACCTCACCCGCTGGTTTGTCGAGAACCAGATTGGTACGTATACTGGATCACATGGATCACATCATCCCCGGCACTTGCTCCAAATCCCTGCGTGTCCCGCTCTCCAAGAAACCCGCGTGTCACGGCTGCGTCCTATCCCGGCCGCATCCTCCCGGGCATCGCCGCTTGGTGGCATGAGGTTCTTCTCTTCTCTCTCCGCCCGTGTATCTGTCTCGCAGATACGCCGCGATATGGTCGTCCTTTATCGTGTTGCCAAGCCGTACTAACGACCTTCGTCTCTAGGTCTCTCATTCAACCTTATCGCTCTCCTCTTCCTCGCCCACAACTGCATTCCCAGGGCCAGGATACACACGACCAAGTTCTTTCAGCTCAGCTACTACAACCCCGTCTCCGGCGACTACGGTATCGGTTTCGACGATGGCTACTTCATTGCCTTCGGCATTGTCGCCTTCACCGGCCTCCGCGCTGCTACTATGGAATACCTGCTGGCACCCCTTGCTAAGTTCCAGGGCATTACTAAGAGGAAGGCCTTGACCCGCTTCAGCGAGCAAGCTTGGCTCACCGTTCTGTACACCGTCTTCTGGCCCCTAGGAATGGTCAGTTTTATCAACTAAAGCGTCAGTGAGAGCGCGGTGCTGACATCCGACACAGTACATTTACTACACCTCGCCCCATTGGCTGAACATGAGAGAGCTCTGGACCAACTGGCCTAATCGCGAGCTCGGGGGCCTCATGAAGGGCTATCTGCTGGTCCAGTGGGCTTTCTGGCTGCAGCAACTCGTTGTCATTCACATCGAGGATCGCCGCAAGGACCACTGGCAGATGCTCACTCACCATTTCGTCACCACATCCCTCATCTGGGCGTGCTACGTTTACGGCCATACCCGCATTGGCAACTTCATCTTGATTATCATGGATTTAGGAGACTTGATCCTGCCAGTAAGTACTACACTCAGTGTTATATACAAGCCCCCTGTTTGCTAACAGGTACACAGCTCGCAAAGTGTCTCAAGTACTGCGGCTTCCAGAAGACTTGCGACGCCATGTTTGGCCTCTTCGTCATCTCATGGTTCATCTGCCGCCACATCTTGTACATGACAGCCTGCTGGTCCGTCTGGTCACAACTACCCGAAGTCTTGACACTTGGCTGCTTCAAGGGCAACAACGAGAACATGGCCGGACCTGTCGACCCTTCCCCGGGACTATGGCACATGGTTGAGCCCTTCTTCAACACCAGTGGCATGGTCTGCCACAGTGAGACGATCAAATGGGCCTTCCTGACACCCCTTCTCTTCCTCCAAGTCCTCACCATTATCTGGTTCACCATGATCGTCCGTGTCGTGATCAGGGTTCTCAAGGGAGGAGTCTCTGATGACGTCCGTAGCGACGATGAGGGCGAGGAAGAGGAAGAGGACGAGTTCATCTATGAGGAGGCTCAACCTCTTGAGGAGGAGGTCGGTGTTGAGGACCTTGACCTTCGGAACTGGGAGCGCCGATCCGGCGTCAGGAAGCAGGCTAGCAGTTCAGGCGTGAGTCTGCCGGGACACAGCGATCGCAAGGAATTTCTGGGACGCATTGGTTGCGAGAAGCAGGTTGATTGAACCACTGGAACTGGGAGCTTACACGAGGCCGGGTTGTTTCCCCTCGCTTCACGCTGCGGTCATATGCGTTTCTCGCTTTTTGTTTTAGCCCACCTGTGTGCGTGGGCTCTGGAATAGTCACCCAATGTGTGGCTTTTATGACGGTTTCTTTTGTTTCTTCGCCCAGAGTCGAGGCATGAACGGGTCGATGAGATCAGGCGCCTTGCATGAAACGGAACTCCCCTATAGACGATGAAGTCCCTAGCAGAGAGAACACAGAAAAGTTTGCTTGTGTGTTGAGACGTTGGTTCTTTTTTTTTGCAAAGACATGTTCTTGTCTTGGCTTTCATAAATGGCTTTGCTATGGATATGATAAACGGAACATGCAACCGACCCCTGAACCTGCCGTTTATATCAATGAAGTTCATTCCTGGCTCGCCCTGTCTGTCTTTCGCGGACCACGACCACGTGGTTACGTCTCACTTCTTGTCTCCCATCCCGAGCACCTCCCGCGCCGTGTCCCGCAACTTGAACTTCTGGATCTTGCCGCTCGCCGTCTTGGGGTACTCGTCAGTCCAGAAAACGTACTTGGGCGCTAGGTGCTTCGACAGCCGCGTCGCCACCCACGTCCGCACCGCCTTGGGTGTGAGTGTACGCTGCGCGTCCGCGTCCTCCTCGCCGTCGCTCGTCTTCCATCCCCTGGCTGGGATCACGAAGGCCGCCACCGCCTCGCCGAGACGCTCGTCCGGGACGCCCACGACACTCGCCTCGCGCACGCCCGCGTGTGTCATCAGACAGTCCTCCACCTCCAGCGGGTGGATGTTCTCGCCGCCGCGGATGATCAGGTCCTTGATGCGCCCCGTGATCTGCACGTAGCCGTCCTCGTCCATCTCAGCCTCGTCGCCCGAGTACATCCATACCGTGCCGTCGTCGGCGTCCGGCTGCCGTACCTCGGCCGTGCGCTCGTTATCGCCGTAGTAGCCCTTCATGACGAGGTAGCCCGCGGCGGCAAGCTCGCCACGCGTGTGGAGCGGGAGGACGCGGGAGCGGTCGTGCGGGTCGACGATCTTGACGCCCGTGTGCGGCATCGGGACGCCGACGCTGGACGTGCGCTTAACCAGCGGGTCCGACGGCGCGGTCATGCAGCTGACGGGACTGGTCTCGGTCATGCCGTAGCAGATGACGACGTCTCCGAGGCCCAGGCGAGCGTAGAGCGTGCGCATGAGCGACTCGGGGACGCTGCTGCCGGCGACAATACCCTTGGTGAGGTTGCGGGGCGGGTGGCTCACGACGTCCCCGGCGTCGAGGGCCTCGAGCACGGCGACGAGCATGGTGCTCACGCCGTAGAGGCCCGTGGAGTCGTGGTCGACGCACATGCGCAGCGTGGCCACGGGGTCAAAGGCCGGGCTGGGGAAGAGGATGGCGGCGCCGGTGGTGGCGGTGGCCATGTAGCCGAGGACGCTGCCGAAGCAGTGGAAGAGCGGTGGCGGCACGACGATGCGGTCCTCGGGGACGAGCCCCATGCGGTGGGCGATCAAGGCGCCGTTGTTGAGGATGGACCGGTGCGTGAGCATAGCGGCCTTGGGCGTGGACGTGGTGCCCGAGGTGAACTGGATATTGGCGGTTTCGTTGGGATCCAAGGGGTGATCGGGGATGATGGCATGATCAGTACCCTCGAGGAGTGTGGCGAAGGGCGTTAGGGCGCGGCAGGCCTCGAGGTTGAAGTTGATAGCGGGATGGCTGGCGCGGTTGTCCACGACGATGGTTTTCTTCAGCGAGGGGACAGTCTCGCTCAGGATCGTCGAAGCATGGAGATCGCCAACGATGCTCTCCAGCAGCGGCTGGTTACACCTCCCCTTACCAGGCCGATACGCCAGATCCGTCACTGCCCCGATGACAAGAACCTCGACGGCGAGGTGCTTCAGCGCCGCGGCGACCTGACGATCGTTGAAGCCGGGGTTCAGGGGCACGAGGACGGCGCCGAGCTTAAAGAGGGCGTAGGTGAGGGCGGCGAAGTCGGGGGTGTTGCCGAGAGAGACGGCGACGCGGTCGCCCTTGTGTACGCCCAGGGAGGCCAGTGAGGCGGCCAGGCGGTTGGAGAGGAGGTCGAGGTCATGGTAGGTGAGCGATGTCTCGGTGGCGGAGGCGGAGGCGGAGAGAACGGGCGACGATGGGGAGCGGGCGATGACGGCGGGACGGTCGCCGTGCGAGGAGACGACAGAAGCGAAGTGCTGAGGGATGGTGCCGGGGTAGAGGGCGGGCTGATGGTGAAGGAGTGTGTGTTAGTGAACATGCAGTAGGTAAGCATCATGAGTCGGTGGTGTGGTGTAAGCAGTAGCGTTCATAAGGTTTGAGTGAGGCCTCAGGAAGCAGCATGTCGGGTCCACTCCAAGCCAATGCATCATAGGTCATAGACACTTGTCCATGTCTTGACTCGTAATTACCATCATGACATGGCACACGCGGATGACCATGGACCCAACAACTACAAGGAAGCCAACCGACACATACCTCATCAGGACCCCATCGAATACTCAGCCCTGCGGCAGCCATCGCTCGCCTCTGACTGTGTTGCACTCTTCTCCTCCCGTTCGTAGCCCCACCCGCAACGCACCGTCGAACCAATCCTCGAATCATTGTCATCGCTGTCGCGGGCGTAGTATCTGCATTGGCGGGGAGCAAGCTCTTCTGCGTTTGCTGTTCCTAGTTTGGGCAGAGGTCCTCACACGAGGATACAGATGGATTGTTCCTCGTCGTCGTGAGGTCAACGTCTCTCCCTCCTGGTTTCAGCGTGTTGGTCAATGAGATGTCGGCTGTATATCTTGCTCAGCGTTCACGTCTCGCAGCTCACGCCCCGTCCTTTGTTCAGAAGAAGCAGCCGCAAGATGCAACCCGGGGTGTGAAGATCATCACGGCTTCCCCCCCCTTCGCCTCGGCTACCATCGCCAATGATAGCCGTGCCTCCGCTTCTACCTTCCCCTCTCCACGCATGCGGCATGTAACCGCAACCCAATCTTCGTAACTGCAAGTCTGCTGCAGGTTTTCCCCTCAGCGGCTTTCGCCCAATGAATGGGGCCGAGAGCGAGGCGCCTGCGCAGTAAATCTGGGGAAAATGCGGGGTTGACTGAATGACGAGTTGTTGGTCTTGGCAAGAAAATGATAAGGTAGACTATCTCATCATGGGGCTGCGTAAGAAAAAGGACCGTGTATTCTTTAACCACGTTTCTGACCAGATTGTTTACTCATTCATAGCCGTTTCTGATTGATGAGATGCCTTGTGGGCAGCGTCTAACAGTCCTTCCTTTGGACAAAGCCACTTCGGAACACCACCTGGTCTGTTCCAAGACCAAATTGCCCTGTCTGCCTTGTCCATCCATCTGACTTATCTATCATTGCCGTCTCCGCCACCTCAAACCCTCGCGTTTGCTCATCATAGTATGCATTGGCCGCGCGGATCGGCCATGCCTACCGCTGAAGTATTCGTCATACTTCTCCTCCATGTATTTCTCGCCCCCTCAACACCTCAGGAACTGTGCAACAGGCCTGGAAAGTACAGCGATGATGACCACTCAAGACGAAAAAGGTCCGAAATCTATCCCAAGAAACAAGAATTTGCAGACGCACTCCGAGCAAGAAAGAAAAAGAAATCAAGTCTAAGCCCCTTAGTTCCCCTATTTTTGGCATTCCTTTGCGATGCAACCCGCATAGGTATAGTAGGCCTAAAGTGAGACCACATAATGCGAAAACCAGCCCAAAACTGACATCAAAGGATGTCATTAGAATATAGTAGCAGCTGAAATATACAGTGTCGAGAAGCGTATCTTAGGTTGGTCGTTCGTGGAGCATTAAGCCTCGTGGGTGACGGATCTTTGGTAGTTGCCGTTAAAATGGCTGGAGGTTATTGCTGCACCACCTGTTGCGCCTGTTGTTGCTCGGGTTGCTGCTCCTCCTTCTGTTCACCTATGTGTCGTTCGCTCTCGGGTTTCCATGTACCTGTCATGTGATGATTAGTATAGCTCGCACTCATCCACCGTTCGGAGCATTTGCTTACCCTCAAAGTCGTGCTTCACAAAGGCCATGGGGTCATCGGGCTCTTTGGCGCCCATTTGTCCCACGCCTGGGGAGAAACTCGTGATGGGCAAGACCACCACGTCGCCCACCCGCTTACTCGTCTCCATACCCGTGAAATTGCGATAGTCGATCTTTCCCTTGCTGGTCTTCATATCAAAGTATCGCTCATCATTCAAGTAGTCCATAATCGTATCCGTCCACAGAGCAGGTCCCGTGAACTCCACCACGTCATTGCCGACAAAGTTGTCGAACCTGCCCGAGCGCTTCATAGCTAGGGTAGCCTTGGTGATGCGAGCAATGATTTCGCGCAAGACGGGGTGACCAGGTTTGCTCTGGATGGTCCACTGGCAAAATTGGATGCGGCGGCTGTACCAGTCTGCCCAGTCCGGGCGGTCGGGGTCGGCCTCAATGCCAATGACAAGGCCGATGGTCTCGCGGGGGATCTCTGCCGGGACCCACTTGAAGGCGCTCTGGATGGCATAGGTATCGATGTCGGAGTAGATGCCACCGCGAGCAAAGAGAATGAGGTAGCGGAAGAAGTCAGCCTTGAGGACGGGCATGGGCATGGCGTTATAGGCTTCGATAACCTCGGGGATCGGGGCGTAGAGGAGTCGCAGCAGGTTGACGGCAACATCGTCAGTGATGACTTCATGGACAAAGCCAGGGTGTTCATCGGTCCAGGATGCCTCCTGGTCGCGAAATTTGAACTCGGGGTTTTCTGGACTATACTTCCAAGTCTGCCAAATGTAGGCTGGGAACTTGGTTTCGATGTCGTAGGGGTACGCGTATTGGAGCTTGTCGTAGGTAGACATGTCGGACATGTCGACACGGGGCTTGATGCGCTGTCGCTTTGCCTCCATCTCCTTGGGCTTCTCGGGGCTAGAAGCTGTGGAATCGGGGTTCGAGGCGGGAGCATCATTCTTAGCCTCGGCGGCCTGGGCCGGCGGTACGACTGAGGAGGAGTCGTGCGTTCTCGAGAGGAGGAAGAAGAAGGTGAGGAGGAAGACGGCGGCCACGATGGCGCGACGAGAATTGAGCATGGTAGGCGACAGGGGACCGGCGATGTGCTGCGTGTTCTCGTAAAGGCGCAAGGAGCGGATGCTCAGACACAGGAGGACTCCCGTCAGAAGCAAAGGAGAAGGAGCGCAAAGCGAAGGACTAGAGGCGCATCGAGAAGAGACCGAGACCGAGAGGGACGAGAACGAGGGGAGGAAGGAGAGGCGAGAGGAGGCGAAGGCGAAAGCGAAGACGACAACCGACAAAGAATGAAGATGTAACGAAAAAAGTTGTCCACAGCTCCGTGATTGCGTCGAGCGAGTCAAGCGGCGGGAAAGGGAGCGCTGTAGCGTTGCAGCGTTGTAAGTTTAGGGGGTCCCGCAATTGGAGAAGGCCTAACTAACCTGGCGCAGGCTGATAGTGGTTCTAGCACAGAGCCCCAGCAGAGCAGTCAGCAGCCTAGGCGATATCAGGCCGGGCGCAATCTCTGGTGCTGCGCGCTGCTGCACCTGCGGTTGACGTTAGGCAGTTCGCCAAGGCCCCGCCTGGGTCAGCAAGGGGAAGGGATGAATGGATTGGGCGTGGTTTTGACGTCCGTTGGTCGCTAGATCACAGAGGACGAGTGCGGCTGTCGAGGCTAAGGTAGTTGCAGGAGTATGGATTTGATGAGGGAGGGAGTAAGACGAGAAGTGCAGGAGGAGAGGATTGGCCGAACGGAGGAGCTGAGGTGAAGACTAGAGTAGAAATGATACGTGGCCCAGATGGGATGACAGATGGAAGCAATGGAGGAGAATGGATATGGAAGGTGCCGAGAACCGCGCGAGCGAACGAGCAACAAAGAAACCGGGCGAGGCAAGTGACGCGGACGTCCATAAAGTTACGATGGATCAAGGCGACAAAGGCCCTGTGGTTATCTGATACCTGTGGCCGAAGTACCCTCAATCTGAAGATACCCCTGAGAGTCCTGGCGGGCAACTCGCCGAGGCGGCTGACAGAGTCCAACCCGACGAGTTCGATGCGCAGTGCACCTACGACACGAATGCACAGCCACTCACTGCACCTAGGGAAGCCCCTTTCGGAAAGTCAAGGGCCCGGTTAGGGAGTTGACTTAGCGATGGATGGACCTTCGCACCTGTAACACTACTTCACAGGGAGCCCGTTCATTAGTGACGGTGACTGCATAGCCTACCGAATGGCCGAATTGCGGCGTCGACATACTCGTACTATGTACTACGTGGTAATTAGTCTCAGATGCCAGGATAGTAGTACGCGGATGCTGCGAACCCGGAGTAATTCACAGTCCAAGAAATGGAGGCACCCATGTCGCCTCGGTGGGGACGTGGGGCTGAACAAGAACCCATCCGTCGCGACTAAAGCCCAAACCCCAAAGATCCAAGGCGAAATGCATACGAGTCCATACATACCGATAGACATTGGCCAGGGATGGAATAACTGGAGCACCCAGAACTAGGTCTAACCCCGATCAACCTGACGGGCAATTGCTAGTCGTTGGCATCTCACAATTTTACTTGTTTCTTGATAGCTGATAAGGGGAAACCGTGGTGATGAAACTCGGGTCAGCAATGATGCCATCTACAAATGCTCCAAAGTCGGTATTTGTCTCAGCCAACTCACCACCTCACTGAATTAGGCCGAGCCATGTCCAGAGTGTCTTTGATAACGACGATCCTTCAGTGAGCGAGGTATGGACTTAGAAGAGTGTATCTTGCAGACTGGATCTGCATCCTCGTCGTCATAAAAGGCAGGTCGTCGACGACGAATGCGGGTACTCCGAGCCCACAGACACAACATCCAGCACCGTGTAGACAAACAAGGTAAAAGAGCACCGGCGGCCAAAGTAAAAATACCAATGGCACCCCTAGTCTGATAACCGCTTTCGCATATTATTCACATTCTATTTACGTGTTCCCATTCATGTGCAAGCAACCCAAAACAAGTTGACGTCCAAGTACAGTATGTTAGAAACCCAGGACCGAGTATTCGGAGACCCAGTCGCGAAACTGCATGACACTGGCCACAAGGGATTGGATGGATTTGACACACCGTTGGGCGACGGGACGGACAGGGACCCTTGTTCGCTCCGGCATGGGGAGGGATTGCGTTGGATTTATCATTTTCCTCCGGAGTGGCTTGAGCGACTGGACCCTCAGATAGATTGAGAGGGCCGCCTGTTCCAGGGTTCCCGTCTGGACTCACGTCTGCCAGATTGCCGCCGCGACGCACGCAAGAAATCTTGCTTTTCAGGTGGAGATGTGACACCACAAGTCAGCAGCGAAGGTCGTCATTAGATTTTGCCGATAGTACCTTGACATTATTTTCTTTTTCCTCGTCGATACAAAACGCCTCGTATCATGGTACTATGGTACTACAGCAAGGTAAAAGAAAGTGGGTTCTCCATCAGCTCCACCATGAAAAGGGGTCCGTGATACTCCTGGCTGGTAGCGATTGGACACCCAGATCCTCCATATCGTCATCAGAAATCGGGTCCAGGGACGGAAATCAACTCTTGAGCCAAGAGATTTCCACTCTTCCCCAGTCCCCGTCGGGGTTTTGGGTTTCGACGCTTTGGCGGTGTGTCGGTTTAGAGTTGCCAATGTAGGTGATCGTCGGGGTTTGCAGGGGCTCGCTCCAGTTTGTCTGTGTGTGTGTGTGTGTGTGTGTGTGTGTGCCTGTGTCCGCCTGCGATGCGACCAAACTGCCATTTCCGGCCGTGTTTCCTCGAGTCAATTACAAGTAAAACCTTGAGAGAAGTCTTGGTTGACAAAGAGTCTGGTTTGCATGACACGTGCATGCAGCTTGCGTTTCGCAACTGATACACAAGCTCGCCTTTACTCGGTCTCAGTAACCGAGCCACTCCATGCACATCCTCTGCTTGACAAATGCAATTGCGCTCTCCGCAATCCTTACTGCTTGTACGCAGTTACCTGATGTTGGATTTAAAATCATGTGTCCCCTGAACTCGGTGGCATTCGGGGCCATCTGAGGAATGGGGGGACTATATATTGACGATTGGGCGGGTCTCGAAAATGGCCTATCCCTGCGGCAGTCGGTCTCCAAGAGGATTCGGAGTCATGGTTCTCAATTCAAATACGGAAGCTGAGACTTGCGAGGTTTTACATAGAAATGATCATTTGATACAATTAGAGCAGGCTACCTAAGAACACTAAAAGCGAAAACGCATTCTTCTGTCCTTGAATACTTACCATAACGTGCGATTTTTGTCCAAACCCCCGGATTTGCGCAAACGGATTCCCACTTTCGCCCAGTCAAGACTAAAAGAACCCTGACGAAAGCAACCATCCTGGCACTGACAACCTCTAAGTTATGGTTCTTAGGGTGTACCTTAATGGATGTTCAAACCGGAACACCGCTCTCGTCATCTCCGTCCATCGCCGTAGAGAATGGCACCAGCGGGTGTAAATAATGTCGTCGGATGCTTCTGCAATGAGCGGACAGGCGTTCCAGGGAGTGGTATTTATTTCTGATATCCATAAGGAGAGTCGTCAAACTGGTGTGAAGCTCTCCGTAGGGTACATTGTCCAATACCGTCCCTAGCTTTCTGTCTTCATGCCGTGAGTAGAGCGTCTCCAGCACCTTATTGGCCTTTGCTAGGCAATCCAAGCTCACGTTTCCTGCTGGAACCTCCTGGATTTGAAGGAGTAAATCTGAAAGCGCTTGCAATGGCTCGAATACCGCTCGCACGACTTTGTTGAGACACATCAAGATGTTTCCTGGCTCCATTTGTTCATTGTTTTGAAGCCCAGTTCTGAGGGAGAGGAGCGAGACGTGGCCTCGTTCAAAGAAACCATGTTGCTCCAAGTGTTCTCGGACCAGAGCCGACATCTCGGGCGATTGTTTTCCAACCCAATCGCGAATCATTTGGGGCTGTACCTTGGCATTTGTGAAGCGCTCGGCTTTCTCTAGCCCGTTCTTGGTGAGAACAATTGTACCATGGCGTCCAACGGTAAAGTCGACTGGGTTGATAAGTCCGCCAACTGTAGCGACCCGAAGTACTTCCTTGGTTGCCATCTTCAGTAGTTCGCACACAGGTTCGAATTTGTGTGGCTCAAGAAGTGTCAAGTTGACGTCTTCTGAGGTCGTCATCCGTTTGTGAGGACCAGCACCATAGAGATCCTCAATCACCTTGCGTTTCATAGTAACTCGATCACACCCCTCCAGTGTGATCGAAGCTTCCTGGGTCTGGATCTGGGGTTCCTGCTGAGAATCGGGTGTGTTGCTGTCAGCTGCCACTTCGTCGATTTCGCGCAGCTCCTGCTTGGCGGATTGCTTTTGCTCCACCTCTCGTTTAAGATGCTGCCCACGGCGAGTTGCACGATTCCAGTTGTACTTGTCAGTGAGCTCTTCATGAGCTCCCATTTGGGCAAAACTCTTCTGAGGTTCAGTCTCCGTTGTCGCAAGCTCACTGCGTGTAATAAACGGATTTATCAAAGGAGCACCTTCATCAGGAGGAGTGGTCGCTTGAGCTGTTCCCTGATGGATGTCGTCACGTCTGCGAGAACTGAAAAGACTGGCAGCTCTATTTCCCCTCCACGACCTCGCGAGTTCCTGGTTTGACACCGATTCCTCCATGGCGTTCTTTCGCTTCGGGATTTTGGGTTTGGTCTGGTGTTGAAGTTAGAAAATGTAAGTCCAAGGGGTCACAGTTCATACCTCAAGGTCGATTAGAAAGTTGAGGCGCGCGGATATGGCGATTTGTTCAATCCGGGTTCCAAATATGACAAGAAGTAGTAGATGATTGAGTATAAGATGAAGTGGGCTTCATGGTGCTGAGGAGGGAAATATCATGATATATAAGGCCTCAGCAACGAGTTAGATTCAGTGTTCGACACTGTAGAACGTTTGTACACCTTAACGGTGTTGGGTGTTCACTCCAGAACGTAACTTCTGTAGACGAGGCATGCAGCTAGAGCCTGGTAAAAAGACGAAAAAGAACAAAGGGACAAGGAGACAGAGAACAGGTGATATAAAACAGGAGATGAAGAGATGACAAAAAAGTAAAGACATGGAAATGATCTGAAGAGGAATGAGCAAAGAGAGGAAGAGTATGAAGTAGAAGGATAAAACAATAAGAAAGAAAAGAATGAGAGGAAAGCAGGGGATACCGCAGGGTCTAAGGCGGTTCCAAAGGCGATTCCAGTCAGCCTCTTCTGCCTTCCGTTGCCTTTCGACCTGTGATTCTTTGCTGTGATCCGCCTGGACCGTCATATACTTACTTGGTGTGGAGGCACCAGGCGAGGTAACCTTGAGTCTTAAAGCCAACGGCAGTGATTTAAGGTATTGAGTAATTTACCCTCACCTCAAGTACTTTTGGGTACTGCTCTCTCATTGGCCGATATCCCTGCAATATGTATGCACCGAGCCTTAAGAGCCAAAGGGATACTCAGAATGGAAGCCTTTCCCGCCGCTATTGCACGACCGGGCTGGCACAGACTCGTCGACTGGAGCAAGCGCCCTTCGATGACTAGGCAAAGGCACTCTCGTTCGGGATCATGACGCCTGGACGCCCTCCGACATGTGGAAAGACCCCCGTCCTCCGTAGGGCTAGCTCATCAAGTGAGGATGCCCCCCCCCACTCATGGCTCACAGCTCACGGTGTGTTGGATATCTGGTGCATCGAGATTGTCCGCCATCGACGGCTGGAAGTACCTCGTATCCACTAACGTTATGGACCATAGTACGAATGGTTAGATGAGCTGGCAACCAGAACGGAGCCCTGTCCATCCAACATAATAATAAGTAACCATGTCCGATACGAAGCATGTCATATTGGGGAAACGCATGCGCGCGGTACCTGTAGCAACAGAACCCCTCAAAATAGACTTATCGCTCGACACCTTGCTCATTCACAATGCCAAGGAACAGGTGCCTGGTGTCCATGAGGGGTCTGGGTAGACGCCAGCCCAACCGCTCACTACTAAATTAATCAGCACGACACATGATGTGCCAGCCTGATGACTGAAGAACCAACATATCCCCGGCTTACACCAATGCCAGGCTGAAGTTCAGGCGTTGTTGGTTGATTCCCTTTGTTGGTTGAAGAAATTTCTGAGAATAGTTAAAGACAAGGATGTCCCCAAGGGGGAGGGGGGGAGTTCACGGCGCCTCGATGGTTCATGATTTGTCCCACCGAATCAGATGTCTCCTGCTTAATCCAGCATGCATCCTCAAAGCTTTGAACCCTCGTCCGCTCAGACCCTTTTTTTTCTTTGCCGTCTTGAGGTTGTGGCCAGACGATTTCTGGTGGTGACGACAGAGCTGTTGGTTAAGTGCTTGCGTGATGGGCGGCGCAGCGTCATCAAACCTCCGTGGAGCAGGCCTGAGAAGCGAGCTTTTAAGAGTCTGTCTTGTCCAGTGCATCCCCAATCCATCGCCACAACCTCTTGTCCGCCACAAAATTCGGATTCATTTCCGACATTAGCATTAGCTTTCTCGCAACGGCAATCCTCTCAGTCTCCATCTTAGGACCGCCTTCCTCCTCCTCAGACTCGTCCTCCTCAGATTCTTCCCCCTCGGCATCCTCCCGCAGCTTAGCCAGCAGTTCTCTCCCATGCTCCTGCATGCTCCTTTCATGAAACGTCCGGGGAATATCGTCAGATCCGTCCTCGTGCGCGAGCTCGAACAACGTTTTAAAGAGCGTGTAATCTTGGGTAGAGAGCAGTCGCACTAGCCGAGAGAAACGCCACATCATCTCACCTTTCACCCACAGCTCCGGTTCGATCGTTTTCCCTCCCTGGCCGAAGCCTGCTCTGAAGGCAGCAACAAGCGATTCTCCCGGTGGTGAGGTTGAGCCGCTGAGACCCGGAGTGGCGAGCAGCTCGGATAGAGGGCCTGCGTACGTGGAACCCAAATCGATGATGGATGTCACGTTGAAGTTTTCATCCACAAATATATTGCCGGTGTGAAGGTCGGGGTGGCAAGGGATAACCCCCCGACTCTGAGAGGTGTGAGAGGTAAGAGAAGGGATCATCTCGCGCAGGAACTCGCCGGCGAGACAGTAAATAGCCGATTTTTGCTGCCTTCGGCTCCCTCCCCAAGCAGGTTAAAATCTTCCCACCTGTCTACTGCTGCTTTGTAACTGGCCCAGTCACGGTACTCGAAAGCATCAGGGATGGGCGCAAAGAAGTTGTGAGGGCTGAGTCGAAGCTCTTTGGCGTGAGACACAAAAGCCGATATCAGAGAGCTCAAGTACTGGCTCTCTTGGTCAAAGGGACCTCGGTCGATGCCTTCAAGCTTATCCCTCTTTTCCCAGAGGAGCGATGGGTTCAGGCACTCGCCAACAGAGCAGTCGCTGCTACCGTCTTCGGCTTCGAATAATGACCCAATCTTGTCAAAGTGAATCTCCGACAGTAAAGACATGATGCCTCCGAGCTGGCCCATTATCTTCTCTCGGTCCCGGTCTGCCAGGGGCAGGAATGGGATCCGCACCGCATAGCCCGGTATTCGAAATGCCTCGGACCAGTCATACTCGGAAAGGGCGCGGCCGGAGGCCTTGCTCATGAGAATATAAGGCACCCCAATCTCGTTGTCGTGAGAGCCACTAGTTTTGACAAGCCAGTGATCAGAAACAATGGCAAAGATGGTATACCGTATATCTGTCAGCTAACCTGAAGGAGTAGACTTCTGGGACCGGGACTGAGCTGTGCTTCCTAAGATACTTCAAGATAGAAGCTTCACTGATAGTCATCTTGTAATGAGATTCGGTTTTAATGCCCATGCTACGGCGCGGGGAGCGAAAGACCCATTCAATCCCATCGTCAAAGGTGATGAAGATGGCCCAATTCAGACTTCCGGCTTTCGGTCTCTTTGACACATCTGTGGTGCATGGCCGGCCGCCTCGAAGCTGTGTAGCAAGAGAAAGAAGTGCATTGAGGTTGAATTTGGCGAATGCGAAAACCCTCTCGCGCCTTTCTGGCACGGGAGTGAAGTCGCCCATGATGTGGAGTGGGGGAAGGCAGCAGGTTGACTTTAATTGACAAACAAACACACCGCACGTGATTCGGCACCCATGGCTGGTCCGCCTGAACGGCCTACGAACTGGATTTAGGGGGACATCCCACCAACAACCAACATGGCGTAGCAATAACCCAAGTCCAAAAAGAGAGCAGAGTTGCCTGTCTTGCTACCTGGGCGCCTCGGGGACCCCTCGTGGCTTTGAGACAGCCTAATCAGTAGGGCAGCCAGGGGGGCGTTAGCCAGCGGCTTGCTGGAATGGCTGGGCTTTAAATGCCCGTTGCAGGCAGCGCTTGCTCGTTATCTAGGCTCTTGGTCACCTTCATGGGAGAGCCAGGGCGCGGGCGCATCTCGGTGTTGTCGCTGAGTTCACAGTACTGTGCGAGATACCTGTGGTCTCTTGTGCAGGTACTTCCGATACATGTTCCGCGGGCCAGAAAACGGGGCCAGTCAACACCAACACATGCATTCTTTCTGTCATGGTTGGGTTGTGAATTTGTCAGCCACATACCGAAAGGGTCGGGGGGTTCGGCCGCCACATCCCGAAGACGAGCGACGGTTATCCGTCCAGACGATAGACGATAGACGAGAGACGAGGGACGAGGGACGAGGGACGAGGGACGAGGGACGAGGGACGAAAGGCGAAAGGCGACCGAGACAGAGGCGAACCAGCAGAGAGGCGACCAACTTACGTAGTGATTATCGCGAGAGGCAATGCCGCCGGACAAAGGACAATAATAATGGATAATGGACTGGGGGCGGGGACGGGGACGGGAACCTTACCTAAGCTCCCGGGCTTTGATGCTTGTCCGTGGATGCTCAGCCGGGGGGATTGATTAAGTCATCCGCGTCGCCCACTACGGAAAGTGGAAGGTCGGATTCCGGGGGGATGTCATAGTGCTTCGCTGTGGTGCATGCCGGGTACATGTTCTGGAATCCGAGGGCGACGTTAGCGGGTAGTGAGAGAGAGAGAGAGAGCTAGACAGTAGTAAAGCTTCGAGTGTTCATCCGTCGGGATTCATGAACTCCGCAGGTAACAGTGCATCTAAGTTGCTATAATAAAACTCAATTCGTGATGCCGGCGCCCGATGGCCACGGCCCAGAAAAGGCGACTTTTGATTGCGCCGGCTTGCTACCCAGATTACCAAGTACAGTTCGTAGTAATTACGAGCTACAAAATAACTTCAGGCTGCCCAACAAAAGCGAAGCCCGGCCTCGGAACGTCTCCATCGTCCGAGCATGCCGGGGCGGGCCAAGGAAAGATGGGGGAGGCACCCCGCTCCCACGCGGACTTAAGCGCAGTAAATCCCAGCGAGGTGCAGCAATTCGCTGCTGCAATCCATCCCACCCAGGAAAGCGGGAGAGGCTAATAAAACCAACACGGGAAACTGTGTCACCCCTCGCTGTTCGGAGGAATTGGGGTTGCTGCTTGCTTTGCTTTGCTTTGCTTTGCTTTGCTATCTGCTACCCAAGGTAAAGGAAGCGAAGAGGAGGGTTGTATTCTCGGCATGTACCTAATCGTCCCCAGTGCGGGCCTGGGTGGATGAATCCATAATGCTGTAGGCCGAAACCTTTATTTTTGGGGTCTTCACACATTTGGCTTTCTGGCGTACTTCGTCAATGGGGATAGGATGGGCCGCGCCGGAGCAACAGTTCGATCATGAATGACAAAGACAAAAAGCAAGTATGTACGCCGTCTCCGTACGTAGGCGTAGCGCCCGGAGCCCAGCCAGCGAGGCGACCTACTGCGTCCCTACGGAGTAAACTGCCCTTCGCCATCGTGGGCCCTCCCGGCGTCATCGGCCACTGCTTCGCGTTGCCGTTCCGGGGAGGAGGCCTTTGCGCTGCGGAGAGTTTTTTCTGGGCCGTTGAGTTGTGCGTTGTGTGTTGCGTTGGCGGCGCTGCATAGGAGGAACCAAGCGAATCTCGCAGTTGTAGCCGTAGCCGCAGCACACCATCACCATCGCCATGAGACCCCAAAGTCCATTTGCTGTTTCGTCGCCTGTCATAACCGCTGGTGATAGACCAATCCCTTCCAGATCCCAGTCCCAGTCCCCCCCCCTGGAATCCGAGAGACCGGGCGTGACCACCCCGGACGCACTCCACCCAAGGCGCACATACAGATACAGCACCAGCACTGCAGTATAGGTGAAGGAAGTAGGGTAGGTAGTCATTAGCTCTTCAGGGCCTAGGCTCAGGCTTGCTTCTCCCCCGCGTGCCGGATTGGATTACCGATGCTGCTGCGCTGTGCTGCTGCTTTGTTGCTCGTTCGGAGTTTGGACGTAGCTTGCCCTACTATGTACGTAGTGGCCGGCAGCCGGCTGGAGTTTCGATAACGTATGCCCAGCCCAGGCCTAGCTAAGGCTCGTCTGTTCCTTACGACTGGACTTGCTCCTTATCTATGGCTTCGGAGATTTGCAAGCATGACAAAACCCGCCCCAGCAGAGAGAGACAGAGCAATCTGCCAGGTAGGTAGCTCTTTGCACCGTAGCTACAGGCTGTTCGGCTTGGGCGGGATGCATGGAGGCACAAGGCGTTCCCCTCTGTTTAAATACCTTACCTCTAGTCTGCCTCCCCCGCCGAGCTTTTCCATCCTGGCTGTTCTGGTCTGCTCTGCTACTATTTCTTGTTATAATTTATATTGTATGTGACGCCGGCATTGCAGCGCTGCGAAGTACAGAGTGAAGAAATTGCTGTATTGGATTTGCGACTCTCGCCCACGCACCCTCGACGACACTAACTCACTCACCCACTCACTCACCCACTCACTTACTCAACACCCGACTCACCTGGGTTTACCATCTCATCCGGCCACTTCCCGATACCTCGCTCGCCCATTTACAACATCTCCCAAGAGCCATCTGCCGTCTCACCACTACCGAAATACAACCAGCCATCCACTGTTTACGCGCGGCCCAAGATTTCGATGTCATCGTAAATCTCCCAAACCGACCCGAGGTCCAGAGAAACCAGGCGGGTTTTGCCACACCACTTCCGCGTACAACTCTCATCATCCCCCCCCTTCAAACAAAAAGAAACCACCACAGAACCACACACGCACATAAAGGACATGGCCACCGAGACGGACACAATGTCCCTGCCGACGAGCACCGCGCCCACCGACGTCTCCGAGTCGACGTGCCTGCCCAGCTCGCACCCGGCCTTCCCGTCGCCGTTCGAGGCCCACGCTCCGGCGCCCGCCGCCGCCGACTGGGACACCAAGCTGGTCATGCCCGATCTGCCGCGCCCGCCGCTCTTCCAGAACTGCGGCGCCGGCGCGCCCCCCAACTTCGACTGCAGGATCGGGAGCGCAAGTGGCAGCGGGAGCGGGAACAGCAGCGCCGGGTCCGGGTGTTTCAACGACGGCGGCTTGTTGTACCGCGCGCAAGCTGAGATGGAGATGAGAGAAGGGCCCGGCAAGTACGTCTACCTCCAGCGCTCTACATGCCCCCCAAAATCAACTCGTTTGCTGACTTTCTCCTTGGTTCTAACTGTGCAGGACCGTTGAAGAAGCCTGTCAGCGCTCTTTAAACCACTTCCCCTGTCCAGGCCTTGCCTTTCCCATGCCCGCCCTCGACTTCGACTTCCGCCTCGCTGTCCGTCTTAACCCGGAGCCCGCCCGCGTCGACGCCGGCTCCACAAAGGAGATCACTACTGTTGCTGCTGGTGTTTGGTCTGGCTCATTTGGTCACGGCCGAGTTATGGTGCGTTTGCTTCTCTTATTTGTCTCTGGTTTTTGTCTATGACTTGCGGCTGACCAAGTTGAGTTTGCTTCTTTAGGCTGGTGGATATGATCTTGGCCAAGCTCGCGGATTTCGACCCATGAGACTTGTTGAAGGCGCTTTTGTCGTCCAGACCAGCGACGAGACACCCGCAGTGTACGAACCCCTCCCCACCTCGAACTCGAGTTTCAAATGATAGCCCATGAGACTGACTAAACTTGGTTGATATCAGACTTGAGATGCGAACCCGCGGCTCCCTCTCGGGCCCCTCGGACGTCCTCGATGCGCTCCTCAGTCCATGCAGCCCCAAGGACATCGACCCGCGCCGCTACGGTTTCCGCATGTTTGCCACTATCAAGACGGCCGACAAACGCTACGCCGAAATCGTCAACTGCGGCTTGTGGGTAGCCAGTGGCGCCTGGCGCGGCGAACACCTCGTCATTGAGTAAGCAACACCCCCGGATGAGATGGGAAGAAAACCAGATGAGATGAGATGAGATCCAGTTTGCTGACCCATCATCACCTCTTTTAGTGCATACCGTGTCACATAAGACATGAAAGCGAAGAGGAGGAACCAGTAACGGGGGAGGAATTTCCCCAAGGGAATAGGGGATGACACCCGAAGAACGTTTTAGCATTGCATATGGATCCTATTTTGATTGGCATGGATCCTCGGAGCCCGGCGCAGGAAGCAGAGAGATCTTGGTGGGACGTCGATTTTTGGACCGTCGGCCACGGCGGGAATTGCGAAATATGGGACGGTGCATTGGGACCCGGCGCTGGACGGAACTTGCATTCGGCTTTTTTGGACTTTGGACATTTGGACTTTTAGGGGGAGGGGGTGTTTCTCTTTGTTGTTTCGTGGGCATGAACGAGTCTACGAGAACCATGACAGCTCTGGTCAACTTTTCAACCTTTGGAAAAACACTACAGCGGAAAGGCTGGCTTTGCAACTCCGTTCTTATTTTCTGTTACTCTCTGAATGCTTCTTGAACCCGAGTGCGTTATCTTTCGCCATGGCTTCCTGTATTTGGGTTTGCTCCTGGTTGATGGGTATTTCTAAGCAGATGCTGACGCAGATAACCAACCACGAGCTGGCTGACCACGGTCCCTCGCCTATCCCCCCCCGACAAACCCTAGTTGTGACCAACCCTACCTAGTGTTGTTTTGCGACCTAGGACATTGGTTGTTCCTTTGGTTGACGTACATGCGACGCATTACAAACCCGGGGCTTGAGGAGGGTCGGTCTAACCGTCCCTGACCGCTGGCGGTTGCGCTGTTAAGTAACCGAGAACTGGCCGTGATGGTGTCGACCATGATCCAGCGGCTGTCACCACAGTGGCCGCGTGTAGGCAGCGTTGCCCCCGGGGCACCCGCTGAGCTCCTTCCATGCCTGGCGAGAACTGACTGATCCCAATCGGACATGCGGCCCGCAGGCAAGTTGAGTTGGGCGTGGAGTACAAGCCAGGGTGGATAAGAATAGCGCCCTTCAGTTGAGGGCAGTCAGATCCCCCCCCGAGGCATCCGATGAGCTTTGGCATGGAGATCTTGCTGACAAGGTTGCCGTGCCCCTGATGTGAGCTGTAGTAAACTGTAAACCAGACCCTGCTTCTCGAGTTCTCATGATATGTCATGGGTACCCTGCCTAAGCACGTCTCAGTGGGTGTTAGCAAGGCACCATCTTCTTGAACTGGGTGTGCTCAACCCGTCCATGTTGGTCAGCCCTAAGCCACTCGGCATTTTGTCAATCTCCGACAGAAGCTTCACTTGAGCTTAATCGACACCTCCAAGCAGCTCAGCTTCCTCAGACGGCTCACGTCCTCCACATCCTCATCCTCCACCACCACGTCATCAATAGTGCCCACCGTCCTGGTCCTCACCTCCACCAGACAATCGCCCTGCTGCTCGAACCAGCTCGCCACGGCCAGCGTCTTCTCGATGGCGCGCCCCGTGCTCATGACGGTGACTACGGCGCCGTCCGTATCGTCGCCGTCGGCTCGCTTCAGCGCCTCGACGCGCGAGTGCACTGACGCGAACCTGGGCGCGGCGCTGACCGTCTGCAGCGAGGCGTCGAGCTGCTTGCGCGCGCGCTTGACGACGGCCATGAACGGCGTGCGTGAGGACACGTAGATGATGCGCGACTTGGACGAGGCCGGGGGCTGGTGCCTGGTGAGGGCGCGTTTCTCGATGTGGGCGCCTATGAGACTAGGTAAGTCGAAGTTGAACGCTGTGAGAGGGGGTTTTGGAACGGTACCTGCGGGGAGGGGATCCAGCTTGGTCAGAGTCCCAGGCAGCCGGGATGAAGGCGCTTCGGTGGCTTTAATTGATGCCATGATATGGTGTCTGTGGTGTTGCTACCCGGACTGGTAGATAGGCAGATGAGTTTGGGAGACGCGCTGTGTGACTGGGCGTCCAATCAGGGGGCAAATGGCTGTGGCCTGGTGGGATCTCGAGAGGCAAGTGATGGTATTATGAGAATAGCGCAAGATTAAGATCGGACTTGTGAAGTTTCTGTTGGCAGTAGGCGTGAATGGGAAGTAAAGCGGCGGTATGTCTTCTTTGTGGGTGAGTGAGTGCAAGTTGGTCAACTTTTCTCCCTTCCCTGCCGGGTTGAATCCACTAACACGCGCAGCATTGTTCACTAACATACACGGCCAACCTAGGGCCCAAGTGCCAGCCTCATTGACAACAGAGACAGATATTCCATACTTGTATCTAGTCCTAATCCGGACCTAGGTTACTAACCCAACACGAATACGGAATAATTTAACCAGCCAAGTTGTGATTCAAGCTGCTAACCGTAAATCAGAGCTGTTCCCTCCGTTCTACTCTGTTAGCTGTAATGTTTGCTAAGGATAAGAGCGTGGGTGTTAGGTAATTCCTGCCTGTTGTCGTTAAAGTCAATACTACCCCACTGCGCCGTCAATTGCCCAGCGGGTCCCCACAGCGCTACTGCAGCGCACACCCCACTGCGGCTCCCTCCCACGTCACCTCTAACACCAACCATGCGACGAGCATCGTCTGGCGATTCCTCCACCTCCAACTCGCCCATCGCGAAACCGTCCGCCCTCGTCCCCCAAAACTCCAAGGACTTCATCCTCTTTCATGGCTGCCTACACCTGAGAGATAGGCCATCATGTCCGTTGCAGTCTGGCCGGCCCTCTCGCCCGACGAGCTCAGGCATAAAGCCGCGGCCACCCAGGTACGGGCTCTCTTCTCATTTTACCCGTTGTCGAACTGGAGCCACCGCTGGCAGAAGATTGGAAGCCCGTCATGCTGATTTACTGCTCCAAGGAACGCGAGCTCGACTGGATTGTCGAGGAGACGCTGGAGGTCTGCCGCGATCTAAAGCATAGCCTTGACGACTGCTATGCGCTCCTGGCGCCCATTGATCCTGGGAGCACGCTCGTCATGAGCACCCCGCGCAATGAGAAGGTCAAGGGAACCCTCACCCGAGTGGGCACTCGCATCCTCAAGGGCGTAAGCAGCACCCGAGCCTTCTCTGAAGTGTAACCAAAATATTGATTTCGGTGGTCACGCAGTCCCTCCATCTTCAACTCCGAACCCTCGCCGCTCAGACGCTCTCGCTCTCACAGTCCGACGTTATCCACATCCACGCCCTCGACGCCCTCCATACCCACCTCACGCAGGCCATCGATCTCCTCTCAATCACCCTCTCCAAGCCGCAGGATCCTAGCTCGCTCTCCTCTACCCTCGCTCTTCTCGCCGACTCCCTCACCGACTCTGCCGCCCTTCTCAAGGGCCCGCCCATCAATCAGGCCGACCCTGGCTGGCAGGCCTCCTCCTGCCCAGCATACCACTTCCACCCGGTGCCTGGCCCTAACCTCAGCGTCTATATCGGTCTCCAGGACAGCTCCATCGTCCTCTGGCTGCGTGTCCTCGAGCCCGTCGACGCTCCCGTCCACTTCGGCACTAAGCTCGGCCTCGCCATTGGTACCTTCCGTCGGCTCGAGCACGACGAGATGGACACCATCTTCAAGTATAACACCAAGGGCAGCGACAGTGGTGAGGCAAGGCCCCGTAGTGCAAGGCATACTCCGGAGCCTAGATCCACGCCTCCACCATTCGGGAACGGCAGGGACATACAAGAAGTTTACGTGCGAGAAAAGGTCCGTGTCGAAAGCGCCGACCCGAGTCTGATCTCTTTGCACTCGAAGCTCGGGTTCCTAAGTCATATGCTCGGTCAGGCGCGGAGGAACTTGAAGACTGTCATGAGCGTCGACTCCGAAGACTGAGGAGAGGGCACTTTAGCTGGAAACCATTAGAATTGAATACCCCTGGCGTCAAGAGGAGGAAGGTTGTATGCGGATATGGGAAACAAAAGTAGAGCACTGGCGCCGCACGTAATTATTTGTTGGCTCAGAAGACTTAGTTCACACAATTTGGTAGGAATGTAGATACTATCTGTACATGCAATTCATCATCAAGCTTGCTTCGCATTCTCCACCAATCCGAGACCGTGACCAACGATCAAACGGTCTATGCATTGCAACGTAAGACATACAGGTGCGCACTCTGTCCTCTCTCATGAACAGGGCACGTCATCAACCGGCGGGTCCAGTCTACCGGTGATCATGGTAACAAAACGCATAGAGTCATGCTAACCGGAAGCAAGCTCAAGCCACGGGAGACCACGGCATGGGGATGAGGATGCGCGACTTCATGCTCTGGATCAAGGGCACCGTCTTGTGGACAGTGTCGCTCCAGCCCTCAACCTGCCAGCTCTGCTCGCGGCGAGTGCGACGCTCCTCGAGGTTGGCAAACTGCCAAAGGTGGTGGACAGTGTTGAGGTCGCCGATCTGGACAAACCAGGCACCAACACCCTCCATGACCTCGCGACGGGCCTTGAGGCCGCGACGCCAGTGAGTCTCCCACTCGAGGAGGTTGCCCGGGTGCAGTGTATAAGACCGCAGCTCGAAGACGCCACCGAGCTCTCGGGGTGGAGTAGTTGGCCAGAAAGAGAACTCCTGCATCAGGGAGACATTCTTAGACTTTATCATGCCCTTGAGCTTGTTGTCGAAGTCGGCGAACTCGGGGTGGTTCGAGATGTTATGTCGCGACGCGTGGTATCCTTCGTACCTTTGATACTCCCAAATGTGAACTGTTACCCCGCCTCCAAGTCAGCCAGCTAGTCTTGGAGATTGAACGCGAAACGACGCGGCAATGATAGCAAGTCAAACGGGGGAACCATACCAAAGGTGTCGCAATCGCCGACCTCTGTCCTCCAGCTTCCCACCAAGTGCACCTTGTTCTCCGGGGTGTTGGCCATCTTGGGGTACCATTGACCGACAAGCTTAACATACTCGTCGACCTTCTCCGGCTTAACCTCGTGGAAGACGATGGAGTGGACATACTTGCCGCGAGCAAGGACCTGACTGAAGCTAGCCTCGAGCTGGGCTTCGAGCTCGCGGCCCTCCTTGGTTCCGTAGATGAGGTTGGTCAGCGGGCCAGCCTTGCGGTCGGGCTCCGGCTGCTGGACCTCTGCGCTCCGTCCTGTTTTGGCATCCTGTGAGCCCTGGGTTGGCTGCTTGGATGCAGCGTCAGCCGCCTTCTGGGATGAGATAAACGCACTGGCTTCCCGTTCCTTCTGTGCCTCTACCTGCTGCTCGCGAAACGCAATCTGCTTCTTGTTGAATGTCTCGACGGTTGCCCGCGTGGGATTGATATCCCCCATCGACGGTGTCTTGCTCTGCCGCAGCGCACTTGTGCTGAGAGCTCGCAGGCCTGACAGCGGGGCACCCGCGACGGCGCGGACGAACTGGCGGCTCAGCATGTTGTGGGAGGGAGGGCAAGTTGGCGGGCGAGGTGTGAAGTGTGCAAGGTGTTGGAGCTAGTAGGAGCTCCGAAAAAGGTGATGACACAAAGAGGGGAAGTGAAACACGGGTGGTCTCCCAAAAGGGCCGAGGTTGGAAGATCGACAATTGGAGAGGGAGAGAAAGAGGAAGAGGTAGAGGTAGAGGTAGAGGTATGGCAAATGGCAGAGGCAGAGACAAGAGGCAGAAGACGAAACGGGCAGCTGGTTGCGTCAGAGCAAAAGGCGGCCTTGGCAGCTGGCAGACAGTGGCAAGGCACAGAAAGACTCGAGGAAGCACGGCGCTTTGAGCTTGCCCGTGATTGAATCCGTACGGTAGAGTAGCGGCCGGGGGTGGCGACTGGGTTCGGTAGATTGGAGGGACGGAACGGCTTCTGTTACGTTCCAGGAATTCTGCACCCCGCACTTGGGATGCTTTGATGCTTTTCTGACGAGTCTCAAGGTTCGTAGAATATAGGCTGATTTGAGAGAATCAAAGCACCAAGCATGAGTGCGACAAGTACGTATCCTCCTCCCTTCTTAAAAGCTGGGAGCTTGCTGAGCTCTCCAATGATGTCACCTGCCAGACCATCACGTGTAAATGCTTAGCGCCGCATGAAAACGCGGGGTTCGGTAGAATGGTTTCTGCGATGCGCCGGAGGGTCCACTAGGGATGTGCCACCCCTGCAGATCGACTTTCTTTCCGTCCCGCTGCTCCAACTGCTGCCTCAGGCCATAATCGATAGCCGGTGCTCGGCTTCGGCAGAACCCGCTCGGAGCTTTGTTGGGTCTGTCGTCGGAAAAAGGCTCGTTTTGAAGACTCTCAATCCCAAAGCACCCTGCCGAAACTCCATCAACCCGAACCGATCCCCTTCCTCGCGATACCCTCCAATACCGTCAAAATGTCGTGGCTCGGTGTCCAACCCCTCAAGAAGTTCCCGGCTCCCTTCCGTGCGTCTCCCCGACTCCAATTGCGACGACATCCGCGTTGCCGAAGCGACGTGTCACGCTGACCAGTTCCCTACAGTGAAGCCGTACTGGCCCTTCTTCGCCGCCGGTATGTGAAATTGCGCCGCTCCTCCGACAATTCCGCGTTCTCGACGAGCATTTCCCCACGCGCCGACCTCCGATTGATGCAGCGATGAGCTTGGATGGCAATTGACTTGGATTACACAGGTGCTGTTATCGCCTACGGCGTCAACTCCCTGCAGGGCAAGATGATGGCCGGTATGTGCCCTTCCGACAATCATCCCCTAGAGGAATCATGAGCTGACCGTGTGCTATAGGTGCCGAGTGGAAGAACGACCCCCGCAACCCCAGCGCCAAGTCTGGCGGTCACTAAGTCTGACAAGGAGGAATTGGAGGTTTCGTCGAAGCAAGCATGATCGATCCGCTCGAGCACGAGCCAGGAATCCTGTGAGATGGAATTGTATCATAGAGTCGCATAAGGGGCTTAATTGACCAGCTGTCAAAACGATTCGACTCGAGACGTCTCCACGGTGTCGGGATTGCTTTCGGTTTTCGATGCGGTTGCCAATTCACCACAACAATCGAACCACCTTGAAACTGGACCCTTGACACTGCTGTGGGCTTTTGTTGTACCCTCGGACGATTTCTATCCAGCACCTCTAGAGATCGTTTCATCGGAGCTTGCGGAACCCACTGCTCATATAATGCGCCGTAACTTGTAAAAAAATCTACCTTCGTTCTTAGTATGTAGATCAAGCAGCTCCAATTGCAACTTGGCTTTGTTCAATGG
This sequence comes from Neonectria hederae, assembly GCA_003385265.1. Lineage (NCBI taxonomy): Eukaryota > Fungi > Ascomycota > Sordariomycetes > Hypocreales > Nectriaceae > Neonectria > Neonectria hederae. The sequence continues at coordinate 22,783 of QGQB01000225.1, read as the reverse complement.
CAAAACCAAAGTCTCTAGGTCTCTTCAGAACCAAAAATCCGTATTCGTAGAGACATCATGTTTTCCACACTTACAGTTCTCATGTTGACCTCACGTGGGGTTCTCAAAGCGTTCCCTCTCCAATCATGAAAATACGGGCCTAAGATGTCGCAAATCTCATCCTGACAAATCACCGTTATCGCTCACTCGCTCACACCACGGCACGACGACTCATACGGCGAGCCAGATCCGTCCCCGTCTTTTGCATTATAAAATACTTCCTAGTCCTGTAGATGCGTTTGCTTTCCGGCCTCTTCGTCGCTGCTAGACCGCTCACAACTAGACCTTATCCTGCTTTTACAACGAAACCGTTCATCTTCGCCATGACCACGGCGGCGGCGCCCAACGGCGCAAAACAACAAAAACAACAGAAGCCCAAGAACGTTGTAGTCAAGAAGGAAGTCAAGATTCTTATGCTTCATGGTAAGTCAACAGATAGGGTGTCTACAGACTCTACATCGGGGACTGCTCTGTCGCTACTCTGGGCTCTGATACCATCTTCACAAATACACTCACTAACCTCGTCCCAGGCTACACACAATCCGGGCCCCTGTTCCGGGCCAAGACCCGAGCCCTCGAGAAGCTCCTCACCAAGGTCCTAACGCCCATCGCGCTGCTCCCCGTTCCCATCTACCCCACGGCACCCAACCGGCTCAAGGCCGACGACATCCCAGGCTATCAGCCGCCCGCGGAGCCGCAGGCCGAGGACTACGAGCCCGACACGTGGGCGTGGTGGCGGAAGGACGAGGCCTCGGGCGCCTACCGCTATTTCGATGAAGGCATGGCCACTGTTGCCGACGCCATCCGCGAGGCCGGCGGTGTCGATGCCGTCTGCGGCTTTAGCCAAGGCGGTGCCTTGGCAGTTCTGGTGGCCGCGGGGCTGGAGGACCGGCCACTGCCCGAGGGTCCGGAGGGTGACTGGGCACGAGGTCTGAGAGAGGCCAACGGCGGGAAGCCTGTCAAATTTGCTGTCTCATATTCTGGCTTCTTTGCGCCTGTTGATGAACTCAAGTTCTGTTACGACCCCAAGATCAAAACCCCAACTCTGCACTACATAGGAAGCCTGGACACTGTTGTCGAGGAGAGCCGGAGCCAGGCGCTTATAGAGCGCTGCGAGGAGCCTCTCGTGGTTATCCATCCTGGCGGACACCATGTTCCTATCTCCAAGGATTGGGCGATGCCTCTTGCAGGCTTCATCAAGCAGCACGCTTACGTGGAAGAGCCCAAACCGGAGCTGTGAAGAGCTGCATCCGCAGGCTTATATGATTGGCAATACATTATAGACATTCAGGATAGACACAGGAATAGACCAGCGCATTGAGGCGCCAAATGTTACATATCCTCGCCCCGAGGACTATCTAACCTGTATCATTACAGACTCCGCCTAGAACCGTCATGAATGTGTATCTAACCGCCATCTAACCGCCGTGCCGACAGCCTTATTTTCCGCCTGCAGGTTGAATACGAGCCATCATCTCCTCCTTGGTAATGAGATGATCAATTCTCTCCAGATGGCCCAGTAGGCTCTTCATGTTGTGACTCCACTCGTTCAGAATATCATCGGCATCCCTTGGCTTCGCAAAGCTGACGACTTGCGCAGGTCGGTCGATCTTGGCGTAGACTGTCTTGGAGGTGACGAGCTCACTGATGTACTTCTCAGTCTCATCCTCGTCGAGGTCGAGCAGCTGGGTAAGACGCTTCATCTGAATACGGGTGTAATACTTGGCGACGACACGAACGTTGTGCTCGATGACCCGTTTTCGCAGGTCCTTCCATCTCTGGTGCGCCTTCTCGTCTGATGACTGACCAGGCTGAACATCGAATACATCCGTGCTGCAAAGCTGAGGGCCAAACTTCTTCGCAATCTCCGGCCATCGCATTAGCTCGTGGACGGTGAAGAGTCTGAGAAGCTCCGCATCGGCAGCCACTTCACTATTGCGAGTGTCTTTGTGGATACGGTGGAGGAGGTCGGATTGCTCGTTGTCATAGGGAGCTAGAATGACAAAGTAAATGATTCGCTGCAGGACCTGAAAGACTGTTAGAGCCAAGTGATGGAATGGCGACTGGTGTACCTACGGGGTGCAGCTTTGCGGTGTCATTCTCGACTGCCTCCGTGTCCAGGACCTGTCGGTAATGCTTGCAAACATCGAGGTACTTCTCGTCGTGCTTGGCGAGGATGATCTGTTGCTCATAAAATCGGAGCTTGAGGTCCGTTGTGTCGTCCGGCTTCTCCTCAGGCACCTCCTCGCCACGGGCAATCTTCTTCTCTCGCTCCTTCTTCTCCTTCTCCAGCTGCTCGGGAGTCTTCTCGGCCTTCCGTGACAGATAGCGCGTGCTGATCTTGCGGCCTAGGATTCCGGCCTGTGTCCAGTCCCCGTTCTCGATGCAAAGCGCAACCTGAGCCAGAATGAACTCCGTCTTCTCCCGCCTGTCCATAGATCCAAAAGTCTCGACTTGCAACTCGCACAGAGTCTCGGTGGCAGCCTTGAGATCTCCCTGCTCCTTCTTGATGTCGGAAAGGATTCTGGTAATACGGGCGCGTTCGACCTCGACAAAGATCTTGCCCTCCGTCACTGTTCGTAGGGTCTCGATAACGGAAAGCTTCGTCTTCAGGTCGGGGGTTTCGTCAAGGAAGCCCATGACGGTCTGGACCATCTTGGTAATGGCTTGCTTCAGCTGACTGTGCTTCTTGGACAGAACCAAGGTCTGGTCGTTCATCAAGCTCCAGTCGCCGGCATTTTTGCATAATGTAACGATCGAAACGAGTACCCGGGATGTCGACGCAAGATCGGAGGCCTGGTTGGGATTAGAGATGTCATTTCCAGCTGTGGTATTTGGGCTTCACCTGTCGGGTCTGCTTCTCGAGCGCAATGAGCTTCTCAATCGCACCCTGAAGGTTATTGGACTAGGTAAAAAATGTTAGCAAATAGTTGAGCCGGCGAGTCCAGTTACGAAAAACATACCGCAGCCAGCTTCTCAGCTTCGGGGAGCTGCTTGTCCACCTCCTTCGAGAAGTCCTTCTCGGGCTTTAGAGCTCCGTCAGACATGGTGGGCGAGGCGGGGGTGTAATATTATGGATCAAATGGTAGTGGCGATTACAGAGACTCCCAACAGAAGAGGGCGGCCTTGTGGGAGTTATTGATGAAGTTGGATGCGAGGGATGTCAATGCCGTGGGGCGTGTTTGGATGGACGGAGCTGGATTAGTGACGAGGCTCACGCAAGAGGCTCCTGCCTGCCAGTGTCCACAGACCGCAAAGGCTGGGGGCGGAATAGGGTAAGCCCGTATTCCGAAATCCGGGCGCTTACCGACACGTGACCGTAGCAACAGAGAGACGACAAGGAATGATCCAGATAAATTACAAGATCCAGGGAAATTTGATTTAACTGGGACCTTCATAAAGAAAGATTGTGTTCTATTCAGTTTTACGTATTAAAAAAGGAGGTTTGCCTAGAAGGCATGTGTTGCAAGTTGTAAGTCTTCGTTTTCTGGAACTTCCCACTTATCTGATAGTCGAGGCAAGTCTCCAGTAAGGTATTCTTATCTGCGAGACCAATAAACTGTGCGAGAATATGCCCTTTCTAGGTTCTACATATATATATATAAAGATTGGGTCTCCCCTGTTTTGAACCCTGGAGCACCCTTTACTAGTAATTATTTGAAGCTGTTGCGCTGGAGACAGGTATAGACAAACCACGCGCATAAGTTGAAGAGTCATGACCGAAAAAGTAGGCCAAACCAAGTTGCGACATCGCAACTGCTCTAAATGTTATCTAGATCGTCATATCAGATACTATACAGTCGGGTCATATGCCTCGACGATCATACATTTTAGATGCAACAACTGCTCAAGCCATCGCTTCTTTGAGCTTCCCTGCCAGGAGCAGCACCCTCTGGTCATCCCAATATTGACCAATCACCTGTAACCCAGCCGGAAACTGACTGCCCTCCACCTTGGCTGGGATACTCACAGCCGGCAACCCTGCGAGACTCGCCGGGACAGTGAAGACATCGTTCGTGTACACATCCACGCTGCCCTGCGCCTGAATCTCGTCTAGTCGGGGAGGGAATGTAGGCGCCGTGGGGCAGAGTATGAAGTCCACCTGCAGTGGGCCGCGCTTGTCCTCCATGCCTGTGGCCTCGGCCATGTCGCTGAGATCAAATTGCTCGGGCTCATAAAGCGGATTGTCAAGCTTGAATACGCGGTCAAAGTCCTTTTGCACCATCCGTCGGACCTTTTGTGCCTGGATAAAGTAGTTGTCCATGGCCTCGGAGCTAAGACTGTATGTGCCTAGCAGGATTCTGCGTTTCACCTCTTCACCGAAACCAGCGCCACGAGCCTCGGAGTAAAGTGTCTCGCCGACAGCATCACTTCCTTCGCCTCGAATACCGTAACGGACGCCATCGTACTTGGCGAGGTTGGAGGAGGCCTCTGCGGGGGCTAGGACGTAGTAAGCGCAAAGAGCTTCCTTGGTGGATGGAAGGGAAATAGGGACGAGCTGGGCGCCCATAGATTCAAGCTTGGCAGCAGCATTGACCCATGCGTCGCGAATCGAGGGTTCAAGCTCGGAGATGTTGTATTCAATAGGAATTCCAATGTTGATCTCGGAGAGGTTTGGGAGGGTGGACGGTGATGACTCGGAGCAACGTTGCCGGGACGCTATCTGCAGCGATGTCGGGTCGTTGGGATCGTGTTCTGTATACAGACCAGTGCTGAAGACAAGGTCGTAAATTGACCTGACATCGTTCGCCAGAAGCCCAACTGTATCCAGAGAGTTGGCATACGGTACGACACCAAACCGGGAGATCATGCCATAGCTAGGCTTGTATCCCACGGTCCCCGTATACGCCGCCGGAAGTCTGATAGAGCCACCCGTGTCGGTTCCCAGCGCAATATCTGCATCACCCAGCCTCACAGCCACAGCGCTGCCACCTGAGCTTCCGCCAGCTGAAACGTCTGCGTCCTCGGCCAGAGGGTTCTTGACAGCGCCATGGACCGAGTTGATTGAATGCGATCCCATACCGAACTCGTCCATGTTAGTCTTTCCAACAACTGTCGCTCCACGGGCGCGCAGCTGCTGGACGATAGTGGCCTCGAACGGGGAAGGGTGAGATGAAAGGATGTGAGAAGCGCATTGCGTTGGGTATGAGACGGTCGCGATGTTGTCTTTCACAGCGAGGGTAAAGGGCTTCGCATCCTCACGAAGAGGCGGGGAAGATGAGGAATCCGCAATAGGTTTCCCTAGTTTATGAGTCAACGGGATGTGATGGTCATGGAGACACTGTGCAAGACGTACTGCTACCAACGAAATGGTTGTAGTTAAGTGAACGGCATGACGTCGCCGTCAATTGCGTACGGACCGCTACTTGGCTTGAAGATCGACCGGCTGTACCGCAAGAGGAAGATTTCAGGGCCAAGCGGCGAACGAGAGCCGCGCTCATTGTGAATTGCTCACCATGAAAGAACTCCAAGCTTGTAGTTGTAAGTGCAAGTGGTGGTGAAGCTCCAAAAAGTTGACCCATGTCTAGTTGGTCACCCCAGCGAAAGCGGGAGGGCTTATCGATAAGGCGCGTGGGTAGGCATCCAACAGCTATTTTCCAAGCTCCAAGCTCACCCGTCGCGTTACCAAATTGCAACGCAACATTTCAATCTTTTTATTACCAAACAGGAGATGAAAAAATGGCTTCGAAACGAGAACTTGACGTCGACGATGGCGAAATTCCTGAGTCCCAGTCCAAGCGACCAAAGAAGCACAACGCCAAGTCGCGACAGCATCAACACTCCGGCATCGATCCCACCTGGGGCCAGAAATACGTCTTCTCAAATGCCACGACGATTCCTGCCGGCGAAGAGGATGAATTTGAGGACGACACAGATGCTATGGCATACTTGACTTCTGTGAGGTAACAACCCCCCCTTTTCTCTTCCTCCCCCATCTTGTCGTCCTTGGCTGAAGAACCCTCCACCCCTTAGCAGAGCAAACGTGCTGATCTGGTGAGTGCTCTAGACAAGAAGCCAACGGAATACCCCATTTGCTCGTTGCGCCCAAGGTTCAGATTGGACCGCAGCTGCCTGCTGATTTCGAGAGAGACGACTCCCACCCCGACGAAAAGGAACCTATTGATAGGACTATTTACGAAGACGGCATGGGGGATACAAGAGGGTATTACGAGGATGGTGCATATACCGCGATGCCAGACACATGGGGAGAGGACGGCGACTACGAAGAAGGAGAATCTCTAGGGGACGAGGAGGGGGATTTTGATGAGGAGAAAGCGTTACACGAGGCTTACTTCGCATCCGTCTTGGACCAATATCTCCATCTCCGAACCGTCCTCAACACCAGCCCTCCTCCAAATGCAGCTTCCCGCCTCTCTCCATCACAACACACAACCGCTGTCGGCTTCGGTCGTCAATCGTCCCCGATCGCCCTTTGGTCCCGCCTCATACGCAACAGCGATCCTCACCCCCTACAAGTCGCCCTCATGTCCAAGGACACCGTCCTGCATATACTTCGTGTCCTGCTTGGCGGAAAGTTCCTCCGCCGTGGCTATACTCTCCCCGAGCGGACGAGTCGCTGGCTCTGGGCGCTCCTCGCCCGACTTCCGAAGAAGGGCGAGCTGAACCACACCGAAATTGGATGGGTGCGTGACCTCGGACGGAGAGCTGTACTGCTGGGGAGGAGCCTCGCGGAGATGGCAGCGCTGAGGGATGAATTGGCCGAGGGAGGCTTGGGCGCCCACGAAGCTGTGGATAGGAGCAGCAGCGACGAGGATGTGCTCGCAGACGCATCAGAGGTGGAAGTTGAGGGTGCAGACAGCCCTGACGAACACCAGGACACCCCTGGACCACCTCCAACCACCAACCCCGAAGAGCCAGCGCCCAATCCCGACGCGGAAGAAGGTGAGGTAGACGATGAAGACGAGCCCGAAGACGTCGCCATGGACTTGGCCTCAGACTCAGAAGCTGAGGATGGTGAAGTCGCCGACGAACCCGAGGTGGACTTGGAGGATGCTAAAGCCCGTCTATTAGAGCAGCTTAATAATGCTCCCTCCGAGAGCGAGGTACGTGAGGAAGAAGAGCGAGAAGCTGCTCGGGAGCGATCCCGTGCAAATTTGCGAGCGACGTTAAACATGATATTGACGGTCGCGGGTGAGTTCTACGGACAGAGGGATCTGCTCGAATTTCGCGAGCCGTTTGTGGGCATGTAAGTGTGCGTAAGAATGTAATAGGTACGGAGTCAAGAGGATGAGCATGCGTTGATGCATATGTTGGGTGAAGGAAAAATAGCTTCATTTTCTTCCGCACGGGGTGCCGAATCCTGATCTTTTCGATGGCATCCGCATCGTTCCATAGTCCTACAGCCTGCTCTGGAGCTCGTATATACTTAACGCCGTAACCAAATTCCAAATTCCCACCCGACATAAATCCATACAATAGTGTAAACATAAAAAGCACAAACGGGGCCGATTGCCTGAACTTGAACAGAACGGACTCGTCTTAGTTGGCAATGTCCATCTCTCTGTCAGCACCGTATACAAGGAAGTCGGCCTCTTCAAAATCCGAGTTGATGGCCCTGTTCTCTTGGCTAATGCCCTTGAAAGAGAAAGCCTTCTTGGTTCGTGAGTGTGGGACGGCCATAACTCGCGTATTGCCGGAGCCACCGGGGGTCAAGGTGCCAGGGCTGGCCTCTCGGGATTCAGTGTCATCATCGTCATCAAAGATGCGCTTGCGAGAGATCTCCGAGGAATCAACACTTGTGGTGCTTTCTTGAGACATGGTGAGGTCGGGAATAGCGTCCAGCTCAGGAACGTTATCAAATTCGTCGTACTCAAATTCTGGCTGGGTGTCCAAGCCACCGACCCTGTTGATACCACAGAAGGGTAATAGTTCCCGAGAGGAGGCCTTGATGGGGCCTTGGACAGTAGATGGAGTGGGTAGAGGGTTATTGTCGGTCCAAAGCTTGAAGCCGCTGGGGCCGACGGTCTTGTAGCCTTCAGGGACCGACTTGCGGACCCGCATTCCGACGCTCAGAAGGTTGGCCTGGATGGACGAGGGAAGGTCGGGCTGGCGGACGACGTTGGCATTGGTGATGGAAGCGTCAGTGGTGGACTTCTGGTTGAAGAAGGAAGTGATTTGGCGCTGGGCGGGATCTGCTGAGGCGCCAGCGAACTGTCGCTTAGTTCGGGGCGTGGACATGATGGATGATGGAAGATTGAATTTGACGACCAAGATGAATGTTGATGGGGAGAGATTGGGCAATGGATGAGACAATGTGAGAGGGAAGATGGAAGGTGGAAGAGTGATAGTCGTCGATAGTTGATGGGGCTGAAGTGGCCAATTGATATGCAATGTGTTGCAGCTTTGGTTGGCTTGCTTGTCTCAGAACAAGGGTAAGATGACGTCGTGAGTTGTTTGGCGACGATCTGATAAAAACGAGTCGCACAGGGGGGGCAATCGCAGTTGATCGATCGCAAGGAACAATTGAAGAAGCAGCAGAGTGGAGAGGGTCTGAAAGCACGGCCAACAATGACGTTTGCGGCGGGACGAAAGAAAGCAGGTCAAGCCAAGCGCAGTGAGGGGTGTTGTTGATGTGGTAACAAGGGATCAAAGTGCAGAGAGGAGAAAAGAAAGGAGGTTGGGCCCCTGGGGTCGCAAAAGGTTGTTGCTATGAGGACCCCGAGACACCGGGCCAATTGCTAACGCCGGCAACTAATCCAGATGCGCTGCACATCGAAAAAAGGCGGGGCGAGGTACCCGTGCCAGACGCGATCGGTTCGTGCCGCTTTCGCGTTAAGTGTAAGCCTAGAACAGAATAGGCCCCAATGCGGACTCGGCCATTGCCTTCGCTGAGTCATCCGGCGACTCGTAAGCAGCCAATAGCTCGCGTCTTCCATTCGATGTGATGCCTTGACAATCCCATCTCCGAGCAATGAGAGGTCAGTCAAGTCGTTTCTAAAGTTATCATATGCAACCTAGCATAACTAGAAACAGTGTAGAAGGCTGAGTTGAGTAGGTAGCCCACATGGCCAACTATTGACCGTGTCCATAAGGTGGCGAATGCTGGATTTTCAGCTTGCAGACCCTGTCACATGAGCTTGCCGCTGAGCATGCATAACACCACCTTCGTGCGTACTGCAGTAACAGGCGTAGTCTACCGATCAACCAGATGAATATTCACATTCAAGACTTGGTTTGTTCAACAATTTGAGGCGCTCAAGTTGCAATAAGCATTTGTTCATAGATATGTAGGTTCTGTCGATGCTAAAAGTGCCCATGGGCACTTTTTTTTGGCGCTCAATTCTGTCGCAAAGCCCCATACTTGTCCAATACCCCAGGCTCCTAGCGTCACAGTCCTAATGCATGACATAAGGACAAAGAGTCAGCGGTATGACAAGCCTCGAGTCGCCTGGGCCTCGAGGCAACCAGTCACTTTAGTGACTTATCCCATACATTCCCGGTGACTCGGTATCCAACCAACGGGTTATGTGGCCGATGGGGTTCGTTTCAGCGACACCCCGACCGGATGGAACTATCACAGCGAATGGACACAACGAATGGAACTACAGCCAGGTTGCCATGTCCATCAACCGAGCGAGGTTAGGGCAGGATCATCGGCGTACTACTATACCGCCATCCAATGTCACGCAACATCAAGGTACAGAGGACGAAGTCATGGGGATACCGCATTGTGGAAACCATCGTGAATTTCGCATAAGCACAGTGACCATCCTCCGCTACCCACTGCACCCGGGTATGAAGCGATCATCAACCAGCGGTTCCACGTCCTCGCATCCAGGCTCGCCCATCCAGGCCGCCCAGTCACTCGTGAAGGCTTTTCTCCAGCTGTCCACCCATGCAGTGCTTTTTTTCCTTCCTGCCTCGAGACGACTCTTTGGTACAAGGCGCGCAACGGAAAACAAAAGAAGAATGATGTGCCATGCAAGATATCCGGAGACCCCAAACGCCCCTATTCTGGGTGCCCCATCTTCTATCTGCAAAGATTTTTGATTATGTTCGCAAGGTTTGGTTGTCTATACGCCCATGTCGAGGTTGTTGTTTTGCAGATCCGAGATGACCACCATGAGATGAACCGTAAGAGTCATGAGTACCCAAGGAAAGAAACCGCCGTTAAGCAGTCTACTTTCGTCGGAAAGAGCAGCCCTCAGTGAGACGGGCCTTGCCACCGGTGGGTTGGCACAACACGGTCGTGCAGCCCTGGCAGATGACGACGGTCTGGGCGTGGGAGAAGACGGTGGTGATGGTGAAGCAGCCGGGGCACTTGACGTCCATGAAGAAGGATCGGGGGGCAGGGACGAGGGTCTGGAGAGCATCATCGTTAGGTCGGTTGTCGAAGCCGGGGGCGTGTTGATGCTTATCGTACCTTGAGCTTGTGCTTCTTGGCCTCGGCGGCCGCGGAGGGGTTGAGAAGATCAACGGCGAGAACCTAAGAAAAAACGAATTAGCAAAATGTCTCAATCGCCATCAGATTTGTCCCAAGATTTCTCCAAAGCATCCATCGGGGTGGTTGTCGAGCCCAGCGTCCGTCGCCTTGATGTTTCCGCCACCGCCTAGCTCGTTGTCGAATTTTGGCCAAATTCACACACGTGTCCATCGCTTTCCATCGTTCATCGGGCATCGTCGGTCCATCGAAGGGGATATCATTGAGGTTCGTTTCGCTTACCATCTTGACTGATTTTTCCGGGGAGAATTTTCTGATCGAGTCTTGCGAGAATGGGGAGGTTGACGAAATCCGGTGGCAGATTTGAGGCTCGCAAGATGGGTGGGAGGAGGTAAGCGAGGAAAAGTTCGGTGGACTTGAGGGGGAGGATCTGGTTTGCCTCCAGCTCCACTTTCCGACAAAAGCAGATTAGTGCAATAGGGTTTTCATACCCAAGAGCACGTGACTCTGTCTACCCCAGTCCATCATTGGACCATAAAAATTGTCGGTGCAGCAGAGCGCCGATGAGGAGCTTTTATGCACGGGAAGTGTGGCGGACTTGTGCATTGTGCATGTTATGCAGCTCCCCGCCACCGCTACGTAATTCCGTGCCCGAGCACCAGGCAGTGACTTTGTTAAGCTCCATTACTACAACAGGCAACTACTTTCTAAGGTGCTTCAAGAATCCTCAGGGAATTGAGCTCTCTGCCTTTCCCTCCTCAAGCCACAGTCATCATGGCAGCACCTTCAGAACAGCGGATTGCTGTCCCTATCGACGATCCAAATGCCGACACAGAATGGTCCGTTGTGATTGTTACCCCTCCATGATTATCGTCAAGCTCTGACCCCGCTATAGGAACGAGATTCTACGGAAACATGGGGTCATTCCTGAGAAACCCCCTAGCCCGACTCCTATGATTGAGGAGGCCATTCTCGAGGGTCGAAGGTTAGCACATGAAAACCGCCTAGAGGGAAAGGACCTAGACGAGCTAGACGAACTCGAGGATGACGAGGACGAGGCCTTTCTGGAACAATACCGGCAAAAGCGGATGGCAGAGCTCAGCAACATCCAGAAGAAGGCCTTACACGGAACCGTATACCCCCTCTCGAAGCCCGAATACCAGCGAGAGGTCACAGATGCCTCGAAGAACGGCCTCGTGTTTGTGAATCTTACATCGTCCATGGGGAATAATATCGAGTCGAGAGTTTTGACTGAGCTCTGGAGACAAGCCGCCAAGGAGTACAGCGAGATTAAGTTTTGCGAAATCAGAGCAAGCCAGGCGATTGAGAATTATCCTGACCGGAACTGCCCGACAATCCTGGTGTACAAGAATGGCGACATTGTCAAGCAAATCGTCACGCTTGCAACCATCGGTGGTGTTCGCACCAAAATGCAGCGGATTGACGATATGCTCGTGGAGGTTGGCGCCATCCAAGATTCGGACATGCGTGTGGTGAAACGGAGGCGCGCGGCGGAGGACGCCGAGGAGGAACGCCTCGCCGGGAGCAGCATCAAGACTGGCACCGGCGGAAGGCCGAGCAAGAACGACGACAGCGATGATGATGATTGGGATTAAGAACAAAGCATGTGCGGGAAGCTCACATACTTTTGGCGGTCAGTGATGACAGGAGAATGCGGATCAACAAACCACGATCCTTGGGCATAAGTGCCGTCAACGCCAGGTCGTCGAGAATGCCACGTCAGACTCGATTTCTTTAAGGTGCACCACCTTGATCGATATCAACAACACCAATAAACGTAAATAGACATCGCATAGAAGCGCCATTGGATGGCCTCTTTTGACACGAGCTGATGCCTTGCACAGTGTGACCAGATGAACGAGTTATTTGCAACGGACGAGGATTCGTTGGAAGGACCAGGCGAACCAGTGGCAGCAGGCACCGAACGATACCAAACAGGGATCCATGCCGCAAGGAAGCGTGACATGCATGGCTTGAATATGCAAATACACGTAGATTGAATGTGACGACAGTACGGAGTACCCTGTCAGAAAACACGCTCCGTTCTTCGGACCTCGCCCCAGCCCCGTGGTTCATGTGGCACGTGCGCATCGGCAGTGGGTGTTCTCCGTGCGTATGTGGGGCCGCACCCTGGTATTTACGTCCCCGTCCTCCTCGGCGTTGTACGCGTCGTCCCGTTTAAGACACCAGGCCAGCCTCTTGAGACTTTTTGCGTATCTGAACTGTCCAATTTTTCTGCTTCAAGTTGTTCCAACTACTCCATTGTGGTAATCGAGCTGCTTATATCTACCCAATGTCGGAAGAACCTACTTTGCCGCGTATGCCGGCAGTCTCTTGGGACGAGCAGTCACAGAGCTTTAGCAACAATCCCCGAAAACGCGTCCGCCTCCACCCCTCACACGCGCCAACCCTGAATCATAGCTCCAGCGACCCGGCCGTCTTTTCAAGTGATGATGACCCGGCCTTGGACAACTATGTCGAAGGGCGACGCAAGAAACGTTATGTTGGGTCGTGGTTTCAGCAGCATCCCACGTCATCGGACTCGACCTTTGGCGAGTCCATCCAAGTGCCCAAGCAGAGGCGCGCATGGACGCGCCAGGCCGATAGTGGTGTATACCTCGGCAGCGATGGCAACGAGAGTGAAGATATGATGGACCAGGTGGAAATCGCCCCTAAACCAAGATTGCCGCAGCTAGATCGCGCTGCCGCTGCCGTGCGCCGTATCTCAAAGGCCGAACAAACTGCCCGCGACAAGGTCCAGTCATGTCTCGAACGAGGGGACGAGACCGTTGATTTCTGGTCAATGGGTCTAACGGAGGTCTCCAATGATACAATCAGCCCTCTCACCCAGTTTTCCTGCATTCCCGTCGTCACAAAGGATGTTGCCTTTGAACAGAAGGATCCAGAGCTCAAGATATACTTCGCCATGAACCGGTTAACACGGGTTCCCGGCGCCATTTTCGACATCACCTATCTCACCATCCTTAGCCTCCGAGGCAACAAACTTACAGAGCTTCCTCCTGCCATCTCCAAACTACATAATCTCAAGGAGCTCAACGTCTCTCAAAATAGGCTCCATCACCTCCCAATCGAGCTGCTCGCCCTCTTTGATTCAAGCAGCAGTCTTCATACCCTCGTCCTCCACCCCAATCCTTTCTGGCAGCCAGAGAATGACCTGCAAGCCGAGACTGTGAGTGAGGGCCAAGTGCAACCAGCGAGCACAGTTATATACCAGTACAAGGACGGCCTTGAAGGTCTCGAGACGCCACATCTCGTTGCTCGGTCACTTGGTCGTTCCCCGGTGCAATTGTCGAACACAAGTGGACGTGTTTCTTCGGATTTCAGGCTTCCTTCCGGTCCCGCTTCTCGTTTCCTCCCTGTCGAGAGTACAGCCAACAGCAACTCCCCCCCAACTCCTTCACGTGGCGCAACTGACTTGCGCCGCAACCTTGCCGGTGGAAGCGCCGTGCCAAGCCTTCTCGAGACGGCCCTCCGAACCTGCTATCTCAGCACCCAGCTCCCGGAGATGGGATGCTACATCCCTGATGGCCTCTCCCACCTCCGTGAGCTCCTAGAGCTAGCCGTGAGGCAGAAGGAGGCCGGCGGATTAACGTGCTCTCGCTGCAGCAGGTTGATCGTGGTCCCCACTGTCGAGTGGGTAGAGTGGCATGAAATTAGAACCTGCGAACGAGTGGTTCAGGATGGTCCTGTCCAGATGCGAGCAGTGCCGCTGAGCATGGCAGAGGGCGAGACGGCGGTGCCGTTCATCCACAGGGGATGTTCGTCGCGATGCGGGCCGACAAAGATGGGCAGGGGTAGTTGGGGAGTGCCGGGAGGTTATCCAGCTCCGGTCAGGATAGAAGAATTAGTTTCTCAGTCATAGTTTGAATAGCGGCATCAAGAAATCGCAAGATAATATTTGCTTGAGGACGACGGCCTAGTATGGCTGTTGCCCGTCTGGAATCTTGAAGTTATCGCTCTTGCGTGGTGTATATGTGGTGCGCCTTGAATTGACATCCTTCAAACTCCTTCAATGCTTATACAAATATCTAACTTAGGAAACAGTCAGCTGTTTGCAATCCCATCGTAGTCTTTGTGAACCCGCCTACTCATGTTCTTCACGTGTATATTCAAGTGGCCTAACGTACATTGCTCAATTCCCGTTGAGAGATCCTTCTGGAACCAGCATTATTTGCCGAAGTGGGCGATGACAGCTTCCTCCCTCTCAAAGACCCATCTGCTCAAAGCGATACTTAGAGCATCGCAAAATAGAGCGTCGTCTCATATGCCGCATAAGCTCGAGTGGAATGCCTCCTGCACCGCTTCCTGGGAAGAGCATATATGTCCTTAGAGCTCTGCATTGAGGAGGCGCTTTGGTGTTACAAGGAACCATTCCATGTTTCGTAAATCGGCACAGGCATACGCCCTTTAGAGAATGCAAACGGTTGGTAACCAGTCGGATTTGGTTTGCTGTCCATAAAAGACGAAGCTCAAGGCGATCGACTTCGGCTTCGGGTTTGGCTTCTGCTCCTGCTTCGGGCTGGGCTTCTGTTCCTGCTCCCGTTTCGGCTTCGGCTTCGGCTCCTACTCCGACTTTGGCTTCTGGGTCTCTCTTCGCGGTCCACATCCATCTCGTCCCTGTCTGATACCTCTCCAGACTCTGCTCTGGTCCCATTCTCTTTCTCGGCTTCGTCCTCCTCTTCCAGAAGATCCTCCAGGTCTCCCAGCGGGCTGACCCTCGGCTCCAGGATCTCCAGGTCTTCCAGAACTTCTCGTTTGGGCATTTTCCACAGACTCGTTGCGCATATTCGGTCCTTGGTGAGCAGGTCGTCCACAAAATCGTCCATGAACGTCAACGACGTGCCGGCCCTGCCCTTGCGCCGCAACTTCCGCCGATCCGCCAGGAACGGTTCCAGAGCCTCGTACACGTCCTTGGCCTGTCGCGTCAGACGCACGTAGAAACATGCCAATGCGCGCAGGTACTTGAACGCTTCGCCGCCGTACTGGAGGTACTCCTGCAATATCGCGTCGCTAGGTGAGAGCTCCAGCAGCTTGAAGGCCAGGCACAGGAAGGGGCTGGGCTTCTGGGTCGCGCCGTGAGTGCCGCCAATGAAGGAAACATGCTCGACGACGCGGTCGACGATGTCGGCCTCGTTGAGCGCGAAGCACTGCTCTTTGTAGAAGTACGAGTCGACGATTCTGTCCTTGACGGCCTTTTCCATGATCGTCGCAGGGTTGAGGCCGTTGGGCGCGAGGGCAGCGGAAGACCCGCGCTCGTCGAGGAAGCGGCTCGCATCGGCGTGGACGGTGTCGGATTTGAACTTGGACATGGCGGCGGTTGACGGGCGCAGGATGGTAGTGGATGGAGGTGACGTTGGTGATGGTGGGGGCTGCAGCTTGATCTTGGTGTTGAGAAAAGTTGGGGAAAGCTGGTGGCGATAAGATTGTTGCTGGGCCGACCTAGTAAACAGCCCACTTCCAGGTTTCTATTCAATGCGCGACGGGCATGACAGAAAACAGGCCAGAAAGCTTCGTCAACACAATTGACAACGTCTGTATCAATCCTAAAACCTTGCATGTTCACATTTTTTACCGCTGAGACTCGTTCATGATGGCCAAACTACTTCTCACCTCGTCTCAAGTACAAGTCATCGCTTCTGGCTTCGTCAGTAAGTAACACCCACATCTCCATCGCTAGCCGCATTCCAGACTAAGTCACTCACTTCCTGTCTCTAGTAATACTATGTACTTTCGCCCTCTTCTTCAGTGGATACATGATCCAACAGCGCACTCTTCGTGAGCTGCGCTTCGCCATCCAACCCCGAGGCCCGTCGCGAGGCTCAAGGCCGTCACCCCAAGCATACCTCCCCGAAAGATTCCGTGAAACGACGACCGAGCTCGAGGATGGTACAATCGTCACGCTTGAGAGCGAAGCCCATAGGGAGGCGAGAGAGCAGCGCGTGATGATCGAAGTGAAGCAGACGAAGCCCGGCGAGGAAGTCGAAAAGGTCGGAAAGCCAAGCGATGAGGTCGACAAGGCGGCAAAGTCCAAGGTGAACCCGGCGGCGAAGCAAAAGAACATCGATATTGTGGAGGAGCTCAAGTCCAAGATGTCCGAGAAGATTTTGGAAGCGAACCATCCGGGTAAACCTGCCAAGAAGAGCAAGCCTCTCACCAGGGCACAGAGGCGGAAGATGATCAAGCAGGACCTGCAGAGGTCCGCGCAGCTAGAGGAGCCAGCATACTACCAGCGACGAATGTGGTAGAATGTGTTGGTTGGTACATTGTGTGATATGATGATTGTGGGTTATGATGATGCTGGTATCAAGTATGGGAATATGGATAGGAGGCGTTTGACTACTTTCAGAGACGACAGTCTTGGTATATGCTCGGGATCTATTATTGTGTCGAATACCTGTGTAGCTAGTAGATTAGGTTTTTGATGTAATTCACGCCTTCGTTACTGGAAGAACTTTGACTTATTTGTGATGTCGGAGGAATCTTCATAAACAACCATCTCATGTATTCCGATTATTACCTCAATCCGTAAGACTCGAGTTCCATTAATAAATGTTTGTCCAAGTATAAAGCTCCATGTGCAATGTGCTAGGGTTGTAGACCATTTATTCCTTCCAGTGTGAGTTCAAGCTGGCCCTTGGTTGACGGTCCGTATGTCTTTGGAACGCGCAGACTTCAACAAATTCGTTACACACATAAACAGCTTTGCGTAGTATGTCGCCTATACTATAGCATCGCTAGGCATAATATCAAAACACATGGGACTCGATCAAGTTCTTCTCTCGCCATCCATAAGACTATAACCATATTCTCTTGTGTCTGGAACGACAGAAGGGCGACAATTTAGGTCACCATCCTAGCCTCAGCGCAGATTCTCGTCAAGTCAGTGCCCAAGTAGCTTTTTAGAGTACAATGTGCAAGTCTAGAAATTTTTGAATGTGTCCCTTCAGGAACAGATCCTCGGTGAGATAACTCTTCACCTAGATGGTCGTGGGAGGAACGGCTCGAGCCCTAGCAGTCTCTCCAAAGGTCTAGATGACTCCCCCCTTTTTTTCTGCACTCTTGTCAGAGCATTGGTTCAATGTTACTAACCGGAGTAAGTTTTCTGAGGTAACCTTGTTAGAAAGATTGAGATGGGTGGCGCAGGACGTGACCAGACGACGATGAGAGTAAGAAGCCTGATGGTTTTCATTATTAACCTTCTGAACTAACTTCCGTCTCGAATTGTAATATATCGTGGTCAGACTAAGCTCGTTCGTATAGTTGCATTAGTCTCGGATTCATTGGTTCTCATTCAAGGGGCATGCATGAAGGCCTAGTGTATATCTCACTGCATGCGACAACTAAACGTGATAGGCTTAGTGAGAAGGCCATTGAACGGTCAGTTCAAAGCACAGATGTGACTACATATGTGTATATGTGTAACAGGCGTGTTAGTTAGATGGCTGGTACTTGTTGTTTCGAAGTCTGTTGGCGTTGATACAAAGGTCCCCAGTCAACATTCAACCAGCAACCCCAGTCATCTCCAGCTCTTTTGGGTTTCTTGATGAATAGCTAGAGAAAACTGTCGCATGGGACACTGTCACGTCACTGAGTCTATCCACATTAGCCCTGTATAACTCCCGAAACGGGAAGAGATAAGATCGTGATAGTTCCTGATAGAGAGGTCTAGCAGGGTCATACCTGACATCGGGACTATGATTTCCCCGAGGCGACCAAGGAAAGACTAAATGTTATCATCGTAATCACATGGGATCCTGATCTTGAGGACATCTTGAGGCATCACAGAAAGACTAAGTGACGTGCTTTAGATTGCCGGCATTGCCCCTCAACTTCGCGACATATCTACGTTACGGAGGAAACCTACGCTTGGAACAACTGCTGCATGACTATCTCCATCAACAATACTCGGATTCCGCATGAGAACCGAGCGCACGGCAGAACCTCATCGCAACCCCATATCCGCCGGCACTTGCGGATCGACGTCATCCATGCAAAATACCGTCCCGAAGCCCAAAACCCCCCCGGTCCGGGTCCCGCTGAGAGCCATTTGACTTTCATCTCTGCAAGCGGCTTCGTTGAGGCCCAACGCATGAATCACCAGTGCTTCAAGTTAACACGGTTTCCCTTAGATACTGTAGTTATGCTTTGGGGATGACTCCCCCCGGCAGCCCTGGCACGCGGACATGTGAATCGTTGCGGCCGGCCGGGAGGCGGTGCTGCTGCTCCCCTGTCCTTCTTTATCAAGTTCCATGCCAGGGGGGCAGCCTTACAAGTCCTGGCGAAGGAAAGTTCACGCTGGCTGGTTCAGGCCCAAACACACAAGGTATGCTGACGACGTCAAACTTTCGGGAGACCGAGACGGCCCGCGCCCGAAGCTCCGTCCAAACTTTGTTCTACGCTCCATCGGTCGTAACCTCTGCCGGAGAGACATGAAACAAGCTGCTTCGGAATGACTGATTCACTTTCACGTTGACGCATACGGAGTGAACTCAAGCCAAGCACACACGGCACGCGAGACTTACGTGGTCACGTACGAACACAGTCATCCTCATCTTCGTCCTCACCCCTGGATCCCCACGTTTGCCACATTCCAGGCAGGTGAGGTCATTCTTCATCTTCTTTTTTCGCCTCACCCCCCCTGGTTGCTGCGCCCCCGCGGTGGTCTTTTCTTGTTTGCTTTCAAAGCAGAGAAAATCCACCCCTCCACGTGGATCGGCAGGGGGACATGGGAACATTTCTCGCTTCTCAGACAACAGGGGTGGGGGAGGTTTTGTCCGAACTCCTTGTCACGCGGGGAGCCCGTCACGAGGGCTTGCGTCGACAATCTCCGTGTTTGTCTTTGTTTGCGGCCGCCCGAGTTTTGCGTCTGCGTTTGCGTTTGCGTACCTGACGCAAGGCTCGAGACATGGGTTTTCCGTCAATCCTGGGGCGGCCGAGGCGAGATGAGATAAAGGGAGATGAGTCAGCGGTGTTTCCCGTCGGTCATCGTGGCGCAAGGAGATGATGAAGACGAAAAAAGAAAAAAGGAAAAAGTGCCGGTCAGTGCGGCGGGCGCTGAAAGGTCCCGTCTTCAGCCCTGTTGTTGTTGCTGCTGTACTATGTAACGTCGTCGAAAGATGCCTGGGCTTGGCTTCTATTTTCTTCTAGCTCTAGAAGCTCGGGGCTAGGGTTGGGGTTGGATTTTCAGGGTTCAAGGCCCGGCCGCTTATTGGGCTGGCTGATGAGGTTGCGAAAAAAGGGCATGCACGGTTCGGACAAGCCGGGGTGGAGCTAGTTCACGGCACCAAAAAGCACAGATTATTGCTGATGGAGCTTTTTATTGGCTTTCGTCATCGTAGCACGTACGGAGTAGGCAGAAGTAATATGGGGTAATTTCACGGTTGACATGCAGCATCGTGAAATGAAGCGGGTGCCTTACAACTTACAAATGGGTTTCCTGGGGTGGTTGGGCGTGGAGAGAAGGCATGCAAGGCAAACATGAGGCTGCAGTTTTGTGGAGATGGTAGAGTTTTGATATTCCATTGTTTTGGCCATGGCAATGTGCCTAAGGCAGGGTAGAGGGTAGTAAAGAGATTGCCTTGATCGAGGCAGAGAGGTGTAATAGATAATGTGACAGGTGATAGTAGTTGTAAAATCCCATGCGTGGGTACCGTAAAAGCATATCCCAGATTCCTCCCGCTTTTCATCAAATTCCGTATTGCCCGAGCCCAAAGCCAGATAAACTCCAAGCCAAGTAGTAAGAGAAACAAACAATAGAAATCCCGTCATTGGGGGAAAATGTGAGGTATCAAGCAGTCCCAATCCCAACCAGCCAAGCCCGTAGTGGCATCCATCCAAGTGTAAAGTCCAATGTAGTTAACGAGAGTTGTGAAATAAAATAAAGATATGGGGTATCGAAGAAATCATAAGGCATGTAAAAGTAGAAAGAAAAAAGCAACAGTAGTAGAGGGGAGTGAGGTTATGGTTGAGGTGATTGCTGTTTAGCAGCTCGCCCGCTCACTAGGGCGGGCGGTGCTGTCCATGTCCTCAGCACGGAACACGATACCCCGTCGCTTCCACCCGCCGCGGCGGATGAAGTTGTCGACGGTGTCGAGAGACCGCATTGGGGGTCGCTTTTGAAGAGTGGGACGGTTGTAGGTGATGTTGAGGCTGAGGGTCTGGAGGGCGTCGGCGCGGGCCGAAGAGCGGCGGGAGATGCGGCGGGATAGGCGACGCATCTCCAAGACGTCCTCGTCCTCGGAGTCCTCGAAGACAGCCTGGTCCTCCTCCTGCTCCTCCTCATCGGAAGAGTCCTCGTCCTGGTTCACCTCGAAGTCGAGGGTCTGGATAGTGGACTCGGACCAGCGAGAGAGAGGTACGGGGGGACGCTTGGCGAGGGCGCCGAGGAAGTAGTCTCGAGACTCTTGCCTGTCGTGGCCAGAGTCGTCCATCGGGCTTACATGTGGCGGGGGAGCCTGCTCGGCAGGTTGTTGCTCGGAAACATCACGCTCGACGACCATGTTCTCGATCTCCTCCTCGTCAAAGACCGGCATCGTGGTGGTGTCCTTGAAGGCACGCTCGAATAGTCGAGGCGGGGCGTGGAAGGCCGGGTTGAGGTGGAGAGGGTCCATGTCGGGACGGATGGCGGCGGTGGTGGGTGTTCGGGCGGTGGGAGTGGCGACGGGCGTGGAGGATGTTGATGAGGAGAGAGAGCAGCCGGAGATGCTGTCGCCGGAGAGAGAAGAGCCGGAGAAGGAGACCTTGCGGATGTGAAGCTCGCGGGGGCGGCGGGGCGAGGACTTGCGTCGTTGGCCGAAGCCGTGGCCCAGCACATGCATTGTAGTGGTGGTGTAGTGGTTGGTGATCGATTGGTGTCAGTGACCTGTTCGAGTTGAAGCTGAGGAAACCGAGTAGTCGTTGGTTTTGTATATGTGGTAGTGGTGGTGACGGATCGGTTGTGCTCTCGGATACTGGTGAGCGTGTAAGAGAGCAAGGGAGGAAGTATATAGAGGCGAGTATTAGATTAGGATGCGAGGAATCAACCGGTGATGCTTCACAAAGACAACAGAAGTTGTAGTAGGAGTAGTTTGACAGGACAGACGAACGAAGCTAGCCAAGGCATTGGGGTTGTCCAACTCTATAAATAAAAGAGCCAAAAGCGATTGCGAGCGAAGGGCCAAGGTGGAAGTGGACGTCACTGACCGTCACAGCCGAGCCAGGCTCCGGCTACGTAGGACGTGCAGGGGGGGGGCAAAGGTACGAAGTTGCAGGGGGTACTTGGGTACGCGGTACCTGGTGCAGCTGGCATGGCGTGGCCAAGGCACGTATCGGTGTGTAGGCATCCCGGTCCCAGGCTAAGACAAGGGTGGGTGGACTTGGGATGGGACGGACTTGTGGTGTGCGTCGATCTCCACTCACACACATCGCTCAACGCGCACATCACTCACAGGCCGAAACAATCCCTGTCCGCCTGGGAAAGCTGGGCAAAACCTTGGGACTCGAACGGGCTGGCGCCAGAAGGAAACAACTCGAAAATAAAATAAATCCGGAGAGCCGAAAACTGAAGGAGGCTGGCTGTTGGTGGGAGGACGGACGGGGTCGAAACAAATGTCCGGATGTCCAAACACCCCGGCGAATAGCATTCTGGGAATTCCCCGTCGAACTACCTATCCGTACGAATGAAATGTCCATGACGCCGGAATCCCGCAGTCTCGCTCTCTTTCACGCTACCTATCTTCACACTTGCGGGATGAGATGAGGAGGGGCTTTGAACTTGGCTTGGCTTGAGCTTGGGCTGTTCTCACGGTCACACAACAGTTCAGTTCAGTCACAGGCCGGACCGAACGTACCCAGGCCGATCCACCCTTGGCTTGGCTGGGAAGTTCACTGAGAGATGTGAGAAAGCAGGCTGCTGACCTGGGGAAGAACAGGTACTTCCAGGTACTAACCCGTCATCGTTTCTGCTCCGTTTCGCGTCGCTGCGGCCATGCGCTTCGCTCGCTTGCCTCGGTCCCGGCCATGCGCGCCACACACTCAGCACCTCCACCCCTTCGCACAATATGGAGGTACCCAGAGGAACACTCGCCTAACTCACGCCAACAGGCCGTCCCGTAATAACCCAGATTGCCGCAACCAGAATCAGGGCCACGTCTGTGCGTTTCTGTCTTGCTTCCCTCCCCCCCCCCCCCCTTCCGTTCCTATGTATACGTATGTACAAATACTACTAGTAGATAGTTTCTAGGAAGGCAGTCTAAGAGTAAATTAATCTAGTAGTCTGGTGTTCCGTTCCTGACTGACCCTTCACCGACTTGTTTCCTTGTC
>QGQB01000224.1:0-10323 GCA_003385265.1 Neonectria hederae | reverse complement strand
TATAATTAGAAAAGAAGGATTTTAAATTCTCTTATAAAATAAAAGTAAAAGACTTAAGTTTTTAAACTTAAAGTAATCTTTTTAATCTTTCTATAAAAAGGGAAAAATTTCTCTTAAAAATAAAATAAAGAATCTTTTCTTTATCCTAATAATAATAATTCCTTTAAGATTTTCTTATCCCTTTTATAATTATTTATTTTATTCTTATTAAATTCCTACTAATAACTTATTAGTCTATTTATCTAAAAACCCTTATTATATACTTTCCTTATAATCTAATAATTATCCTTAATTAATCTAGGATTATATATAAAGAAAATATCTTTTTATTATAGAAATCTAAATAAAGAAATAAGTATATATAATAAGAAACATTTTATAATAACTTCTTTTAGTTTAAATTTAATATATAAAGAAAACTTATTTAATAATTTACCTTTTTATTTTTAAATCTATTTCTTTATTAAAGTATTATAATTATATTAAGAGAATAATTACTTTTTCTTTCCTTTTAAATAATATTATTTCTCTTTAATAATCTTTATAATTATAAATAGTATAACTTAGTTATAAGTAAAATTAATAAGTTCTTTTTACTAATTAAAGGAAATTAAACCTTTTAGAATAAAAGTTATAAAAGTCTTTAACTTAAGTAAATAAAATATTAATTACTTAGTAATCTAAAGTAAACTTATTAAGTTAATCTTAATAGTTATTTTCTTTATCTTATTACTTATTTTAGAATTATAATATATTTTCTATTCTTTCTTAATTTTTTCATTATCTATATAAATAAAGAAAATATTATTAATAATTTAGCTTATTAAGACTATTAAGATTTAAAATATTTAAATCTTTCTAAATATATAAATTAATAATATATTCTATATTAAAATATTATTTTTTCCTAAGCTTTTAGATATTTTCCTTATTAAGGTATTACTTCCTAGGATCTATAGAAATATTTATACTTAAGTAAATATCTTTAGTAAGAATAATAATAAAAATTTAATCCTTTTAATTACTTTCTTTAGCTTTAATATTAATCTTATTAAGGATTATTCTTTTTTACTTAAGGTATTATTCTTCTCTAAAGGTTTTATAATTAAGAATACTTTTAAAGGAGTTTAACTAGGGAATTTTCCTAATAAGGAAATTATAATTAAGATTTTCCTAGTTTAATAGGCTAAGGCTAAAGACTATAAAAAGGAAAAGAGAATTTAAATTAATAATTATTATAATAAGTTATTAGAGCTAAATAAAATAATACTTCTTAGTATATTATAATTATAATTTATTAAGAATTCTTTAATAATATTATATTTCTTCCTTAAGTAAACTTTAATAAGATTAATAGGTATTATAAACTTTATTTTATTAGTATTTAATTAATATATAGATAAACTTTAAATCTTCTATTTAAAAGGTAAAATTAAGTATAAAATTAAGTAATATTAATTTAGGATTTTACTAAATCTTACTTTTAATTAAAAGATTATTCGAAATTTACTATAGTTTATATAAATATTTAATATTTAAAGTTACTTATCTATTAGTAAGAATTAATATAAACTATTAAAAAATTATTTAATTATATCTTTACTATTTCTTTTCTTATACTTAAAGTCCTTAATTCCTAGTTCTTTTATAATTATATAACTAAAGAAGTTTTTAACTTAATTAAACTTAAGTATCTAAGTTTTTTTCTTATTTCCCTTTTTTACTTTTCTAAGCTATTTAATCTTTTAGTCTTAAAAGTAAAAAATAAATCTAGCTCTCTTAAGTAATTCTTCTAAAGCTCCTTAAATAGTAAAACTCTTTATAGTAATATTTCTATTAATTATTTATCTTTTTAATAAACTAATTAATCTTTAGATAATTAAAATAATAAGAAATATTCTAAGATAATTATATTTCTATTAACTATCTTAATAAGAAGTAAGTATCCTAAATATAAAGAAATTATAAAGTATATTATTTTTAGCTATAATCTCTCTCTAAGTAATAATAATAACTATAAATTATTCTTTTTTCCCTTTCTTTAGAATATTAAAAATATAGAAATAAGTATTTTTTATATTCTAAATATAAATAACTTAATAAATTTAATTACTAAAATAAATAATTTTAATAAGGAATTAGTAATTAAACTAGGTTTTTTATAGTAATTAAAATCCTAAGGTAAATTAATTCTTTATAATATTAGCCTTTTCTTAAATAAGCTTAGTTAAGTACTTAGATTATCCTTATTAATTACTTTAGACTATAGAAATATTAAAATTAAAGCTATTAAAAGTAATAGTAATTAAGTTTCTTAGGTTATAGATTATTAAATAAAAGAATATAAAGAAACTAAAGTTAATTAATATTTTATTATTTTAAAGATTACTTAAGAGTTTTTATAGATTAGTATAATATTCCTTCTAGAGACTAAAATTCTTCTTATTATAATCTAAGTAATACTAAATAGATTTAATCTAAGCTTAGATTTCTTCTTTATCTCTAAGGATAAAGTAATATAAGTTAATATTATTTTAATATAACTAATTAAGTTAAAATAGATAAAAAGAAAATTATTTATTTAGGTATTAATTAAAAAGTATATTAAATAGTATTTTATTATAATATAGAAAGCTCTTTTTATTCCTTTTATTATAGATAAACTCTTTATAGAGTATTAATTCTTTATTAAAATAAAAGAATTATTTAATTTCCTTAGTATTATTAGAAGTAATTATTATAGTAATATTTTAAGGTATATAAAAATTCTAAAAGATAGATATATTATAGGAAAATAAGAAATAAAATAATTATTAAAATTTAAGCTTAAAAGGAAAAGAATTAAAGTATAAAGACTAAAGTTATAATATAGACTTTACTTTAGAGTTAGAATATAAAGAGAAGAGTTTATATATTAGTATTTTTAAGAAACTATATATTTAATATTT
The DNA here is from genome assembly GCA_003385265.1 of Neonectria hederae. Taxonomy (NCBI): domain Eukaryota; kingdom Fungi; phylum Ascomycota; class Sordariomycetes; order Hypocreales; family Nectriaceae; genus Neonectria; species Neonectria hederae. The sequence continues at coordinate 7,375 of QGQB01000224.1, read as the reverse complement.
CCCTTACTATAGATTATTACTTTGTTTATAATAATAAATTATAATAATAATAGTTATTATTTATTAAAATACTTTATTAAATTTACTTTATTTAATATAGTAAATATAAATATTTATTTCTTAGAATATTTCTTTTTTTATAAATAATTATATTAGATTAATCTTAAGATTTAAATCTTATTACTTAGTATTTCATTAGTTATATTTCTCTCTTTTTCTTCCTTAGATTTATTATTTTCTTATAACTTTCTTTAATTTCTTTCTTTTCTTTTCTTTTTAATAATTTAATTAGTTATAATAATTACTTTTTAAGATAAACTTCTTATTCTCTTAGATTTTCTTTAATTAAAACTTTTAAATATTTATTATTTTACTAAATATTAAGTTAATTTTAGTTTATTTAATTATTAGGCTAATACTTACTAAAAAGACTATAATACTATTCTTCTTAAACTCTTCTCTATATTATATCTTAATATAATTTTGACTTTAGTAAATTCCTTTTTCTTTTATCTATTTATATAAGTAATTTAATATAATACTTTTCTAAGTCTTAAAATTATTCTAGGTTTAGTTTTATAGTTTTTAAGCTCTTAATTATCTTAGCTACTTAATATAGATAGAATTAAATATTTAATTTCTTTCTTTTAGTAATTACTTATTTTTCCTTATTTAGTTCTTTTAATAACTTTCTTTCTATAATTTAATAATTACTTTTAGAATTAAGCTTTTAGTAATTTATACTTTTTAGTTTATTTTTATCTTAGCTAAATAGACTTATTTTAATAGTTACTTTTTTACTATTCTTCCTTCTTAACTTTATTATCTTAAAGCTCTTATTATTACTTTTATTAAGATTATTAACTTAATTATATATTATTATTATATTTATAGCTATTTATTAATAATAACTTATTTTTAAGAATATATCTTAACTTTCTTTTATATCTATATTTTAGTTTAAAACTTTATAAATAATTAGTATACTAATTATATTTAGTATAACTATTCTAATTATAATTAGAAGTTTCTCCTTAGATACTTTACTTTAAGTTATTAGGAAGATCTTTAGAAATTCTCCTTAGGTAATAAAGCTATTATTTTAAATATATTAACTTTCTTTACTTTTAATATCTTTAATTTTTACTCTTATTCTTAAATTATCTTAGAGTATCCTTTTAAGTTTAATAATTTATTTAATACTAAAATTTATAGATAGATTACTTAGGTTTTTACTTAGATTCTTTATAATAAATATTAAGCTTTTTAATAGACTAAATTAATAATTCTTATTAAAAGACTTTCTCCTTAGAATAAATAATAAGTAATAAATACTTAATATTCTATATTATTACTTAGCTATTATTACTTTCTTCTTTTCTAAATAAGCTCTCTTTTTTCTTATTTTTCCTTTATTTATAAAGTTTATTTATCTTTTAGTAAGTATAAAGTTTAATCTAAGTAATTATTTTAGGACTTTTTCTCTTTATAGATATAGTTTATTTAGTTTTCTTTAGTAATCTTAATATTTTTCTCTTCTTTATTTCTCTCTATATAATAATATTACTATCTTTAGTTAATATTATATCCTAAGTATTTTATTAAATACTTAGATAGTTATATATTAGTTCTTAGCTTTTTTAGTTATTTTTAAGATATAAACTTAGAAATTTCTTCTAAGCTTTTTCTATAGTTAAATAATAAGTTTTAGTTTAGAGTTATTTAAGAAAGAATCTAACTTACTTAGTTTATAAAGTATATTATAGAATACTTTTTTATTAAACTCTTTATTCTTATTATTAGATAGTAGTTTTATTATTTCTATATTATTAAAGCTTATTTAGTAATTCTAAGAATCCTTTTAGAAAGCCTTTAGTTAATATAATAAGGATCCTTAGATAGGTAGGCTAATGAGTTATTAGCAGGGATTTAATACGGGTAAAATAGATAGTTATAAGAGGGATAAGAAGATTTTTAATAAATTATTATTATTAAGATTAAGGAGAGATTTCTATTTTATTTTTAAGAGAGATTCTTCCCTTTTTATAGAGAGATTAAAGAGATTACTTTAAGTTTAAAGCTTAAGTCCTTTACCTTTATTTTATAAGAGAATTTAAAATCCTTCTTTTCTAATTATAATATAAATTACTATCTATCCCTTATCCCTCTTATACTAATTATTAAGCTAATAGTAAGCTATTTTAATACTTTATTAATATTCTTTTCCTATCCTAACCTAATAATCATTCCTATAAGATACTTTCCTACTAAAGGGTTCTAAATATAAGACTATTATAGTATATATATATAATCTAATATAACTTTAGGCTAGCTAATAAAGATACTTATATAATGCTTTACTATATACCTTCTTAAGGGATTACTATTAATTTAAGGTTTTATAATAAGTCTTTAGAAGCTTAATTTCTATAAGTATTTTAAGCTTATAAGTTCTAGTTTTAGTAAGAGCTTTATAAATCTTATATAGTTTTATTTATCTTAGCTTAAGCTTTATTGTAAAAGATAGATTATTATAGTTTTATATATTATATTAAAGGATTAAGTCTCTTAGTAATAAGAGTATTTTTCTTATCTTAAAGGTATTTAACTTATTAATCCTCTTAGCTAAGATCTATTAATATTCCTTAAGCTTTACTTAGACTACTTTAATATCTTCTTTATATCTTTCTAGAATTTATATCTTAGCTAGAATCTTATTTTCCCTATCCTTAATATTATCCTAAATAATAAGCTTTTAGATAGAGATTTTAACTTTAAGAGGAAGAATAGATTCCTATTTATAAAAGAGTTAGAATAGAAAATAACTATATAATCCATAGATTATTAATCTATCTACTAGAAGAGTTAGCTTAACTAAATCTATCTATTTCTCTAGCTTCCTAAGCTTCTTAAAGTAATTAGTTATAAATATATATTTAACTTTAATTAACCTATTTAACTTAGAATTATAAAATAAGATTTTAAACATTATAATACTTAGCTTATTTAGCTTATCTAGGATTCCTTTTATAAGCTCCTTTCTATTATTAGTAATAATTTTAACTAATATTCTATAATAGTAAATAATCCTCTTAATAAATTTTCTAATATTAATAATAATAAGATTATTACTAGCTATAGCTTTAATTTACCTAGTTAAATTATATTTAGCTTCTAATAAGAACTTTATACTTTTATTAAGGGGTAAATACTACTTATTAATATAAATCTTTATTATTAAGTACTATAGAACTATTAGCTTTACTTCTTTAGCTAGTCTTTATACTAAATATACTTAATATATTAGATATTCCTAAATAACTATCTTTATAGACTATTTTATCTTTTGCTAAAAATAGTACTAAGAGATAATTTTTATTATTTCTTCTTACTCTTTATAATCCTTATAATAATAATATAATATTATAAAATACCTTTAAAGGTTCTTATTATTAATAATAAGCATAGAATTATTTCCTTTTTTCTATTCTTATTTCTAGACTTAATTTCTCTTAATAAAGAACTATATTACCTTTACTCTTAGTTTCTTAAAGTTTTATATTAATATTCCTTTAGATCTTTTTAATATTATAAAGTACTTAGCTAAGATAAGTTAATCTCCCTTATAATTATTTATAAGGGGGTTATTTTCTAGCCTAAAGAGAATAGTATTAAGATAAGTATTAAGTATATTCTTAATATTTTACTTAACTTATAATAGTCAGGCTTAACCTAGGGGTCTAGGGTAAGTCCAAGGTGTATAGTTTAATGATCAAGTGGATTAGGACATCATAGTAAGCAATATAGGTTACATTAGTAATATATAATAGTAAGTTATTATATAACTAAGTAGGAGTAAATCTAATTATAGTATTAATAGCTAAGGAGCTTAAGGCTCTTATCTAATGTGCTAAATGAATGTATATATACTATGTCTATTATAATAGATCGTAAGATACATAGGATTATAGCAATCTATGGATTGTGATAATCTAGGATTATAGGTATAATCCTTAGCAGTATGCTTTATGCGTAATAGGATAGAAAAAGTAAGTATATTATAGTTCTGCCGGTTATGACTACCTAGTCCTAACCCAGGCTATAATATAATATCTCCCCTCTGTTAGTCTTTATCCTTAAGACTATATAAAGAGGCTAAGCCTCTGTATTCTATTGATAAATAGTTTCCTTCTGTATCCTTCCTAGCTATAATACTAATAAGATATCTAATTGCATAGAAAAATAGTATTCTTATAAAACCTAGGAAAAGTTATTTCTTATAGTAAATATTGAGTTTAATGGTTCTACTGCTAAAATGCTATATACTTATTGTTTTTATAATAAAAAGTTATATATAATGTCTAATGAGTCTACTTATTGTAGTAAGTGTATGCATTATAGATAAAGTTATAATGGGCTATGTATAGCTTTTTCTTATAAGGGTATACTTTATTATTTCCTTAGTTTCTTATACTAATTTATATCTAGTGAATAAACTACTTTCTTAAGAGAAGAAGCTTATAGCTAATAAAGAGAATACTAGTAATGCCCTTCTAGAGATTCATAATTGAATGGTGAAGTTATAAGCTAAAATAGCTATAGTTACCAGGAGGTTATTGCAAATCTGGAAAATCTAAAGCAAGGTATTTACTAGGCATAATAAAGCTATATACTATAGTTTATAAGGACTTAAGGAGGAAGATAAGTTACTTAGGGTATTAAATGCCTATAAGCAGTAGATAGTTTAGGATATTCAGTCTATTAGTATTCCTAATGAGTTTAATTAATCTATTCTAGGTTTAGGGGATAAGTTAGCTAATATAAGCCCCTTAGTTAACCCTTTACTTTTTGCCTCTAGTATTAGTAGAAGTTCTTTAGGAGGTATTATACATAAGTAAGGTTTTTAGCTAGTTCCTATTAATTATTACTCTTAGGATAGTCTTTCTATTTAATAAGATACTTAGTTTAGTTATTTATTTTTTAAGTATCTAAGATTACTTCTACTATATATTCTTTTAGTCCTTTAACCTTAGTTTTATATTCTTTATTAAACTTTATATAAATAGTATCTCTTACTGTTTTAAGGAGTATAATATAGAAAACTAAGTAAAGTCTAACTTTTAGTAGTAAGTCTAACCTATAGTTATTTTCTGAGATTTTCTTTATAATTCTATAGGGTCTAATGAATTTATAGTTTAGTTTCTTATTTTATCTTTTTATTTTAATATTTTTTATTATAAGATAAGCTATATTTCCCTCTTAGAAGAATAGTCCCTTTATCCTTTTTCTATTATAGTATTTTTTCATTTAGTTTTATATAAATTCTAGTTCAGTTTTTAATTCTTTATATAGGTTTTTTAATTTTTCTAATGTAAGGATAGCTTTAGGGATAATTAATCTATCTTAGCTTATTCTATAGGTATTAGGATTAAACCTAAAGTTAGTATATACTAGGGTAAGCTTTATGCTTTTGTTTATAGCTATATTATAATTTAATTATATAATTAGTAATTTCTTAACCTAGTTATTCTATTTATAATTAATATAGTATTAAAGGTATTATTTTAGTATTTAGTTTATTTATTCTATCTAACTATTAGTCTAAGGTTAGAAAGCTATAGTAAGTTCATAGTTTAATCCTAAATAGTCTATTAATAATTGCTAAAACTTTAAAGTAAATAGGGGTCCTTAATTAGAGAGAATCTCTATAGGAAGTCTATAAATGCTAATAATATTTCGCAAAAAGATATAGGCAAACTATTCTATATCTATTAATTCCTAATAAGGTATAAAATAAGAAAATTTCATAAGTCTATCTATAATAATAAGAATGCTATTATAGAGGATTCTAATCGTAGGATCTTCTAATAGGGGTAATTTTATAATAAAATCTATAGTAATAAAGTCTTAGGGTTACTTAGTAACTAGTAAGGGCTATAGTTCTCTATAGGGTTTATAGTATTAAGCCTTAGTTTTTATGCAAAGGTTATATTAATTTATAATGTTTCTAATAATTTATTTCATTTTAGGAAATTAGTATATTATCCTAACTCTATTAAGGGTTTTATTAACTCCCTAATATCTATAAAGTAAATGCTTATATATTTCTTAGATAAGTTAGTACTATAGTTCTCTAGGAACTTACTACTTATCTGTTTTTTTATCTAGGGGTAACTTATTATTATATTATTAAATCTAGGTATAGAGGTTATTTTAGTTTATAGTAATATAAGTATTTCCTAATGTTTTTCTAGTATTACCTATTGCTTACTATATAGCTTTATAACTTAGGTATTCTATACTGAAAGCTTACTAATAGTAAGTATTATATTAGTAATAGTTATTAGATCCTTTAGTATTCTAAATAAAGTATTTATTAAGGTAGCCTTAAAACTATTTATCTAACTATTTATATAAGTATTTAATAGTTTAGTAGTAATATTTAATAAAGTCTTCTTTATATCTTAATAGGATATAGAAGCTCCCTTAGATTTAAATTATACCCTTATCTATAGTAACTTAATCTAGTCTATTAAATATTATCTTTTATAGTTCCTTATTATATAGATGTATCTAGAATTTCTTTCTCTATATAGGTATAATACTTTCCTAGATAGGTTATATTTTATAGTATATCCTATCTTTATCGATGAATAATCAGTGAGTTATAGTAATATACTTCTATTTAAGATATCCTTTGGGTATAAAGTATACAAGTTATTTATTAATCTTAATTTACCTATTATTAAAGTTATATCTATAACTTATTATATTAACTTATCTATTTTTAGATCCTTTTCAATGGATTATAGTATAATTAAATTCTAAAAGATATTTAGTATATTATAATTATTATCTAGTAAGTTATTAGGTAATAGTAAAATAAGTAATATTCTTATAGTCTATATAGACCTTAACTTAGTATTTACTTCCTAGGAAGTAGTATTGAAATTCCTTAAATGAGTTAATAATTGCAAGGAATTCTTTATTATAGATAGGATAATTAAGTTTAGCTCTATGTATTTTATAAGAGAAGAAGGTAATAGAGTAAAGAATACTATTATTATTTCTCTATCCTATCTAGGAACTTTATATATAGTTTAATAAATCTATCTTAAGTTTAATTTCTTATTTAGAATTAAAAGTAGTTAGTATTAGTTTACTTAGAATGATTTTCTTAATATTATTAAATACTTTCTTAGTAGTAGTATCCTATTGAAATACTTTTCCTTTCTTAGTAAATTGTATAAATAGTATAGTATAACTACTAAAGTTTTAAATAAACCTTCTATAGTAATTAGTAAATCTAAGGAATAATTATACTTCCTTAATGTTTTTTAGTCTAGGCTATTTACTAACTATAGTGATTTTCTTT